>CM060962.1:169353758-169496258 GCA_030765045.1 Tenodera sinensis
AAGTGCAAAGTAACCAGAACTGACACTTGTGTAATGAATAGTTGACGTGTGTACTCTACGACTATTAAATATATATTTAGCAAACGCGAATATGTAGAATCACATTCACAAGCCAAACCATTTTGTATTACCGCAAATATCATACATTATAATTATACATTTTTGTGAATATTTACAATTGTTATTAAATATGCTGAATGACATTTTCTTTCAATCACACCCCAACGCTTAGTGACTATAGTGGTGCTCTGACCAGCCATGGCGTAACGTCGCGCGACGTAGAGGCGTGAGTATGAAAATTCTTCTGCGCATGCTCCAGATCTCACGCCGCGAGTTGCCGTGAATGCCACGCTGCTAGGGAATCATACCTTTAAATATACAAACCAAACATACAAAACCTCCGAACCTTCTGCGCTGGGTATGTGGAAACACGATAACCCACATCTGTTGTAAACAAGGTCACGCTTCTGACACAGTTTTGCTCTGCGTGCAGTATTGAGTTGAGGGTGACGTGATGTGGTTCAGTTATTACGAGTGATTTGTTATTTTGTCGTGTACTTAGTCACAGAGTGTTATTTTTTCTACCGCACATAATGCATTTATTTATGACTAGATGACCCGGTGAACTTCCTACCACCTAAAATTCATTTGATTGTAATTCTTTATAAGTGATTATGAATCCTAATGAATCTTCCAACTACAATACATTGAGATCAATAATATTACGCTCATTGTGTACGGTTTGAGCGTTGCTTGGTTACTAAATGAACTTCGTTTGTAATTCAAATGAATTTAATGTATTTTATTTACTGGTGCCCGTTAAGAAAACAGTTACATGAAAGCCACGTACATGAGTATGAGTCCTAAAGATAAACATTCCGGAGTTAAAACTGTCCCCCAATCGGATCTCCGGGTGGGGACATCTTTAGGCAAATTTCATCACAACAATTCCAATACTTTAAGAATTCTACAATGGAATGCAGGAGGCATGTCCCAGCCTAAAAAACAAGAGCTAATGAACATATTAAAAGACCAAGATATAGATGTCTCCACAGTACAAGAAGCCAATATATCAGAAAAACAGGAAATATACTTTGAAATGGATCAGTACACTACGCATATACTTCCAAGAGCTCGTCAAATAGCAAGTGGTATTCTTACAGGAATTAAAAGAAATATGAAAGCTACTATTCAAATCTAAAAAACAATGGAAGAACAAGATAAATCGGAAATAGTTAAAATTGAAGTATGGAAAAGTAACTACCACTATAGAATTTACAGTATCTACAATCCTCCAGACAATACACTAGATCTAAATTCTATTCCCATAGAACCCAAAAGTATTTTAATAGGTGATTTTAATGCACACTCCCCTAGGTGGGGCTACAGAGATATAAATTCAGCAGGAAGAGTCATAGAAGACCTATTAAACTCATCAAAAATGGAATTATTATTTAATCCAAATGATCCACACACTTACCTTCATTATAATGGTTCGGGTACAAATCCTGATCTTCTGATGGTGTCATCTGACATAATTGACAATACAAAAAGAGAAATAATAGAAGACCCAGGTTCAGGCCACAGAATCACCATAAACTCCATAAGAGGTTTAATAAATAAAAGTAACAAACCAAAAATTAAAACTTCTTGGAATTTTAAAAAAGCAGATTGGTCCAGTTTCCAAACTGAGATAGAAGGGAAGTGTAATATACTGTTAGAATCAGAGTTCAAGTCAACAGATGAAATGAATAAAAAAATTTGTGAAATATTATTGACAGCAGCCAAAACACATATCCCCAAGGGAAAGTTAAAGAAATATAGCTACTTTCGGTCTCCATCTTTATCTAAGTTAAAACACGAAAGAAATATAGCAAGAGTCAAAGCCGAAAGAACCAAGTGTCCAGAAGATGTACAAAACTGGAGAAGAAAAGCAGTCATTTTTAAGAAAGAATTAATTACAGCAAAGAGGGCCAGTTTCACAAATTTTGTAGAACATATGGACTATAGGAAAGATGGAAATAAAATATACAAATTCCTTAATAAAACAAAATTATCAAAAAATACAACTGAACCATTAAAACATAATAATAAAAGCTTAACTACAGATAGGGAAATAGCAGAATCCCTTAACAAGTTTTATGCTCAGTCACAAAGAATACCCCAAGCGTATAAGAAACAAGATAAAGCTATCCAAAAAACTATCAGAGAAACTAACAAGCCAAAAGATATACGAAATGATATTTTTATTCAGGATTTTAACGAAACAGAACTAGATTTAGCAATAGAACAATTACAGAACAAAAAATCTCCAGGACCTGACAAGATCCACCCAGAGTTTATTAAACACCTTGGCAGGAAAGGAAAAGAAATCCTACTTAAACTGTATAACACGTGTTGGAGAATGACTGTACCTTCCGACTGGAAAAAAGTCATTATCATCCCGATTTTAAAGAAAAACAAACCTTCAAACAATATTAATATTTTCAGACCAATATCTTTGACCAGTGTTATTGCAAAAGTGATGGAAAGAATGGTGGCATCTAGACTTAACTGGTTCCTAGAATATTACAACTTAATTAATAGTTCACAGACCGGCTTCAGACAGCATCATAGGACAAGTGAAAATGTACTCCTACTAAGCCAAGACATCAAGGAAGTTTTCAATAGAAAGGAGGATACCTTGGCAGTATTCATTGATTTTAAATCAGCATATGACTCAGTCTGGAGAAATACACTAATTGAGAAGTTCCAATCAATAGGTGTGAAAAGTAATATACTTAAATGGATAACTCAGTTTATTTCACAAAGATTTTGTGCCACAAAATATAATACATACATTTCCAAATATAAACAAACACACCGAGGACTTCCACATGGTGCTGTTCTGAGCACAACACTCTTTAACACACACACACACACACACACACACACACACACATATATATAAATGACCTTACATCAATAATAAAAACTTCAGAAACCAAAATTGCTTTATTTGCTGATGATGTAGTAATTTGGACTCCAGGCTCTCCAAAAAAACCTGAATTAATTAAAGACAGAATAGAAACAGCCCTAAACAAAGTACATGAATGGAGCTCCAAAAACCTCATGACTATCAATGTGGAAAAAACAAATTATGAATTATTTACACTAAAATACAAACCAGTTAATATTAGCATAAATTATAATGGTAAACCACTCAAAGCAGTTGATGATGCCAAATACTTAGGCATCACTTTCGACAGAAAGCTAAGTTGGAAAAAACATATAACAAACATCTCAGAAAAGGTTGAAAAGAAACTGCAAATCCTGAAAAGTTAGCTGGTGCTAAGTGGGGCTGCTCAAGGAGAGTCCTTAACACAACATACAAAATGTACGTTAAACCAAACCTCTTGTACTGTTCTGAAGCTTTAATAACAGCAGCAAATGCTAACATCAATAAACTTGAACAAATACAAAATCAGGCTCTTCGCCTAATCACTGGAGTAGTTAAATCCAAACCTATTGATGCCATGCTTGCCTTAACACGGACCCCATCAATAACAACAAAAATAGAAGAACAAGCATTGCTCCAACACTAGGAAATGTTACGACTGCCAAACTTTAAATGGACAGAAGAGAACCTCCCCCCTTCAATCCTTAAAACTCATAGTAGTTTCCTAGAAAAGGTAACACAGATTAAATCCAAATTGAACATTCCTAACACCAGAGAAAATCTACTTATAAGAGAAAATCCATTGGAATTATTGCAACCTACCATCAGTTTGGAATTAATAGAGGAAATAAGCAAATCAGACACACCAAAAGAAATACAAAAACTTCTAGCTCTAGAAACAATCAATACTAGATATCCCAAAGAAGAATGGCTGCACATATATACTGATGGATCCTCCATGGAAAACCTTACTGGAGCTCGAGTTATGTATTCACATTTTTCCTTTTATCATTCTGTTGGCAGAGACACAACAAATTATGATGGAGAAATAGAGGCTATATACATTGCTCTCCGACAATTTTTAAATCTTCCCTTAAATAAATTTAACAAGGCAGTAATTCTTTCAGATTCTAAAGCTGCAATTCAGGGAATATGTTCAAATACTACAAAGAAGTCTACAAAAATTAGAGAATGCTACAAAATGATAACACAACTCCAAAAAGTTAATAAGACTGTTCATCTCCAATGGATTCCAGCACACTGTGGAGTCATGGGGAATGAAGCTGCAGACTCACTTGCAAAGAAAGGCACAACAATAAAAAAAAAGTCTAAATTCAATTTCTCATATTCCTCAATAAAACGCTTGATCATTAAAAAATTTTCTCATTCATACCTACAAGAAATAGAAACAAATGCCAAAGATAAAAAATGGATTACACTACTTTCCAACCCAGATATAATCCCCCAGAGACCAAGGAAAACAGCTGTTGCAGCCTTCCGACTATTGACAAATCACGACTGCTTAGCAAGTCATCTCTACAGAATAGGTATCTCAGCTTCACCAATATGTGTCCTGTGTAACGATCCAGCAGAAATGAACGAAGACCACTTGAAGACCTGTGAAGCATTAAGATCAGAAGAAACAACAGTTCAAAAGTATTGGAAAGCACGAATGCTAATGGCTTCATTGCCAGATGCAAGGCGTTAGAAAACAACAACAACAACAACAAGATTTACTTGAAAGATAAATGCAGTTGATATTCAATGCAAAGCATTCTGGTCTCGTCCTCTCTTTGGCATTATAATGAACACTGTAAAGCAACACGCAGAGTCACGCAAATTTGTTGAACTTAACGTTTAGAACTTCACAATATTGAAATCCTCAAACTAGTTCCTCGGGTCTCGCTAAAACACATTCTGTGGTTATGTGTAAGCTTGCCCTAATTCTTCGAGTCTCACTAAAACAAAATTGAATAATTCCTTTTTATTTATAAGATTGCAAGGTCAATTTACCTTAACAGAATGGTTGACTAAAATGAATGTTCGCAAAATGTAATTAAATTCGACTTAAACAAATCTATTCTGAAAATCCACTACCTTATTTTTACTAGAATGTAATAGGTGTAGCTGCCAAACAATAAGTCTGTCACAAATACCATATTTAAAGTAATCCAAAGTAGCAACTCCCATACAAAATTACCATTTTGAATTTTTCCTATTTGTTGGCTGTTCCTTTGGGTTTTTTCCTAATGTTATTTTTCCTAAACCATCCCAATATTGAGGCTAAGAAAACAAACAGGAAATTATTCAAATCGGTCGAAAGATTTTTGAGTTTTTGCGGGTCTGACACAAGGCAATTTATTCTTATATAGAGAGAGAATCGTATGTGTTAACTCAGTCAGCTTGGCAAGCGAAAGTACCATTTTTACAAAGATTTCCAGGTACAAAAGGTGGAGCCCGTGCAACAATCCATGAACTTCACAATACATTTCAGACGACAGAAAGTGTTCAGGCTAAAAAACCTAAAATACAACGTACGTTTCTTACCGAAGAAACATTGCCCCAAACTCCTGAACCGGTTATACCAAGAACAATTACATAGAACAGAAGAAGATTTCATTGGATCACTGGACGACAAGTGTAGTCTGAAAAGAGAAGAACGAGGCCAAAACGACACCCTGAAGAGACTTAGTCCACCTACCAGAGACGAATAGCAGCGGCTAGGGAACAATAAATTGCAATTGAAATTATCACTAATTTTCTTTATTGTTGTTTAGTTTAATTTAGGTTAGTAACTTCTGCACATTCTATTGTAATCAATAAGTTTCAATAAATCAAACTATCCGCACACTACGTCCAGATATAAGAAATTACGTATCTGGACATAGCTGGCAGATATTATTTTATTTTATTTTTATTTTATTTTATTTATTTTTACCGAAGAAACATTAGACGACATCGGTTATCGTTTGGAGAATTCCTCCCAAAAATCGTTTAGGTATCTTTCTCAACAGGTTGGCATTTCCTATGGCTCTTTGCGAACAGCTACTAAATTATTGAAGTTAAAACCATATAAAATAACTATGGCACATGCTCTTCAATCAGGTGATCCTGTACTTAGGCGCACATTTTGTGAGTGGACTCTAAATAGTGTATACAATGGCGAAATGGACCCACATTTATTATTTTTCGTGGACAAAGCTTCGTTCCACCTTCATGAGTATGTGTATACAGAAAATAATCGTTATTAGAGCTCTGAGAAAACTAATATTGTTCATGAAGTGCCTCTTCATGACGAACAGATTGGTGTATGGTGCGCCATTAGCGGAGAAAGAGTTATATACCTGGAAAACTGCCAGCATTTTTCAACATGAACTAAGGCGAGTGACGGATAGTTTCCTAAGGAGGTGCCAAAAATGTACCTGTGGCCATTTTCAGAATCGCCTTTCGTAAAGTTTGTAAGTAAAGCCTTTTAAGTTAGTTTTAAAACGGTATGGTTTCATCCGCGCCTTTCTTTGATAGCGGCAGACAGCAATGAGCGCCGAGGACGCGGACAGGTAAAACACCGCGCAGCCGGTTAGAAAGTTCTTTGCTCTCCCCGTATTATATAAGAAGTGATGTTACATAAATGTCTAATGTTGAGTTGAAGTTTATTATTTGGAAACTTTATATTTAAATGGTTTCAATGTTTTTCTTCAAGTAAGTTATGTACCTTCGATGCAGAATTCAGTAAGATTGAACAAAATGTTACCGACGTTTTGGCGCAAACAGATGTGCTGTGCTCTGGACACATGCAGCTCAAAAGTTCTGTTGCCTTAAACAATAGACTCTTTGGAAAATCAGGCTTGCTGGCTAAACCGTTGATACATAGGCAATTGCACCACTTAAACTTCATTACAGAGCAAGAGGAACTTCTCTACTACTGTCGATTATGATATCGATCTATAGCTTTCTCCTTACATAGAAAAACATCATCTATCTGAACAACAATAGTTGAGAAGCCATACGCACCTTGTGATTCCAAAATCTATTATTTAAAGAAACACAAATAACTGAGCTGTGCGTTTGGAAGGTCAGTGTCTCAAAATTATGCGATTTTAATGAAAATTATCATGTCTTTATGAGAAAACAAAACATGCCAGCCTAGGTAAAGTAAAACGCAACTAAAATATTTCCGTTTAAAGAGGAGTTGGAGAAGAGAATGTTATGAAAATATCAGCCTTGTACCTTTTAAAGTTTCTTGAATTAAATATGAGGTTTAGCGTTTTGCCGTCTTTTCATTATTGAGTTACGCTGCGTAGGCTTCGGCGACCGGTGTCCATTGTATCTGAGTGTCCCGGGGAAAGCCGCATCTTCTTTATAATGAATGTCGACCTTTCGCCCCCCCCCCCCCCCCCCCTATGTTAAACTACTTCAGGTTGAAACCTTCCCTGGAAGACTCAGATACGATTGCGTTACGTGCTTCACAAATCAAATGTCTATAGAGTAATACATTCTCGTAGTAATGCTTGAATTACAAGACATCAACTTTATTGCTTAAAAGTTGAAATATTTGGAATAATGCCGTATATGTTCTTCTTAAGATGGCTGACTTAGGGAGAACACCTGTGTCTCTAACCTTACTTAGCAAATTAAACCAGGGTACAAAAAGCGAAATGTTGCAGAGAGGAAAGTAAAAAGGAAACAGAAATTATTGAAGTGTACCAGAATATCAGATAAAAGTAGGAATGTCGTTTTCGAGATAAGAAATCAAAACCTAATCCTTTAAGGAGGATAAATGAAACACATCTCTTATTCTTCCATGGAAACCGGTAAAAGAAAACGTAATCCTCATATATCCTAGGTAGCTTTTTTCATTTCTGTTTATACATAAAAATGGCAATTGAGTGAAAGGAAAGCATAAGTAGGTCCTTAATCGGCAAATGTCCTTGTCTTACCATCATTGCCATTTCTAATGTTCTCCATATAGGTCTCGTATGGACTATGACAGGTCTGGGCGACTTGCGGCATACGTTGAGCGACCTTCATTAATAATCTTTTGTACTACGTATCCTATTAAGTAGGGGAAATATTGTATTTGACCCAAAAATTCGATGTTGAAATTCACAAGAAATATATGTTTTGACTCCACCGAATCCAAAAAAGCATTATTAGAAAAGGCTCCATGCGCGCGCGCGTGTGTGTGTGTGAGAAAGAGACTGTGTGTGTGTGTGTGTGTGTGTGTGTGTGTGTGTGTGTGTGTGTGTGTGTGCGCGCGCGCGCGTGTGTATCTGTCTGTGAACAGCATAACCCAAAAATGGAAAGTCAGTTAAAAATAAAAGTTCGTATTTAAGAGCAATATCTTTCAAGGATGTGACAGAAAGATTTTGAAGAAAATTCCTCAACCCTGAACTACCCTTTACATAGAATTTTGATTTTTTCAAAAATGGCGCTAACGATTTTAATTAAAATGCTATATGTTTAAGATATTCTTATGGCAAATGAAATGCATATTTTGAATTTTCTGGGTATAGCCCACGTAGTCGTGTTTACTCTTGATTGCTTTTGTATAATATTTAAACCGTAAGAGGTTGATCAAATCTTATTAAACAAAACATATAGATCTTGTTAAAACACACAATTTATGTCCAAATGAATTTTTTGTGAAGTGAACCCTTTCGAAGATACTCCTTGTTATTCGTGTGTGTTTTGCAATACGTTTGTCAAATGGAAGGTTGTTATTCCCTTATTTATCTGTTGGCCGTGCAAAGAGAACGGAAGTTCAAAGCCTTCATACAGCGACCAGCTGTAAAACATTTGACTATCGCTCAAAGCCTCCTTTGTTCCCACATTCCCCTTGTACCTACAAGGAAATAAGCAATAAGATAATTTTTAGAAATGTTGATCTCGACTGACATGAAGAAGATAGAGCAATAAGAATGTGTAAGAGTAATTAGTACAAGAGTAGAGAGAGTCATGTGAATGCAACACGTCAGATTTCTTTTACCTGCTAAACAAGAGTTATCAGAGCAAGGCCGTGAGCAGTCTGCACTCAGCGCATGAGTTGCCCAGCTATGGTCCATGACCTTCGGGTATAACCTCCTCCGACCCATTTCTGAGACGAAGGCACCACGAAGGCCGAATTCGTTACCTCGGATGGTAGGGTAATGATGAGAATGGCGGTGAAGTGAGCTGTGGACTCTGGATGACGTTGGATCTTGGAATACTTCGCATGGACTAGTCAAGAGGTGAAGGCTTGGATACGACCGATTTAAAATTGCCAACCTAGAGCCGGGAATTAAACCAAGGGCTCTAGGTACAAGAGCCGCGAATTGAAATGGAAAACAATGTAAGAACCTTCAAAGAAGATCCAGTGGACTAGCTTACTTGTAATAAGCAGGTCAGCAAGAGTTACGATAACAATCAGATCTGCTTCCCTATGTTATGTTTCGAAGAAAACGCAGGGTACACTTGACTGCAAAGTTTGTGTAGTACGGGTCATGTGATTGCCAGAGTTTTAGCGAGAGATGATGAAAATGGCAGCGATTCAGATGACGAAAACGAAGAAGAAATGTTCGATATCGAAAAAACACAAGCAAATTAAGTGTAAACTGTTACAGACATTGATATTGTAATACATGTTGATATCACTGGAAGTATAATTTGCTTTGTGATTACTGCACTTCTTGAGGGCAAAAACATGAGAGCAATGTCACATCATCTGATTGTCGTTTCTGCTTCTGTGTGCCAGTGTTCCCGTAAAGGTGAATAAGTGACTCGCATCTAACCTCTGATTTAAAAATTTCATTCATCAAGAACTAACACGCGACCTGTTATTATTGTTATTATTTTGTAGTTTAACGAACAAGGAGTATGTATATATGTAATAAGTATAATTACCATAATTACTAATTCCTTATAGCAATATCGTGAAAATCAAATGCCTTTTCATGGCCTACAGTAGACTTTGAGCGATAGTCAAATCTTTTACAGGTGGTCACTATATGAAGGCTTTGAAATTCCGTTTTCTTTGCACAGCCAAGAGGTAAAAAAGTGAGTAACAACCTTCCATTTGACAAAAGTATTGCAAAACGCACATAAATAACAAGAAATATCTCCGAAATGATTCACTCAACAAAAGAATTAACTTGGACATGTGCTTTAACAGGATCTACATTGCTTGTTTAATCAGATTTTGTCCATCTCTTAAGGTTTACCAGTTATACAAAAGTCATCAAGAGTAAACACGACTACGTGAGCTATAGCTAGAAAATGTATATTTCATTTGCCATATAAATATCTTAAACTTATGGCATTTTAATTAAAATCATTAGTCATTTTTGGGAAAACCAAAGTTTTCGAAATATTTTCTATGTAAAGGGTAGTTTAGGGTTGAGAAATTTTCTTCAAAATCTTCGTGTCGCATCCTTGACAGATACTTCACTTCAATACCAACTTTGGTTTTTAACCGACTTTTCGTTTTTGAGTTATACTGTTCACATGTGAACACACACACACACATGCAGACACACTGACACACAGACACACATACACACACACACACACACACACACACACACACACACACACACACACACACACACACACACACACACACAAGCGGACCTTTTTCTAAAACTGTTTTTTTTTTTAATTTATTTATTATTTGAAGTCGCTTCAACATAAAAGTCATATCGCGACTAAACATTGAGGAAAAAAAGGAGGAAACATATCATGAAGTTTACAATGAATTTAAACATTAACTTTGCATGCTTTGATGAACTTGATGATTTTCTTGTGATATTGTTGATCACCCAAAGCTAGCTGAAGGTTCTCAGGAACTCCATACTGAAGTCGCTGGTGAATATATCTTGGGCAAACAGTGAGCAGATGCTGAACGGTAAGAGTAGAGTCACACAGAGTACATTTAGGAGGAAGTTCACGGGACAGAATGTAGGAATGAGTAAGCGGAGTGTGGCCAATGCATAGTCGGGTTAATAGCACCTGGTCTCGCCGGGTTAGCGTTCTAATTGTTGTGGACAGGTTAGGTATTGGACAGATATCATGCAGTATGCTGTTGGATGTAGTTGTCCAATCTGTCTTCCATCGGTGTAGGATAGTTGTTTTAAGATGCCGTAAATAGTCTTCATGAGGTAGCTTAAGATCTGGTAAGCTTGTAGGATGCTTGGTAGCTTCTTTTGCGGCAGTGTCAGCAAGATCATTTCCTGGTATGTTACAGTGAGATGGTATCCATGCCAATATTAGTTGTTTACCTGATGAAATAAGCTCACTGTATAATTCACGTATCTCCCTTACCAAGGTGTGGCAAGGAGATCGTTGTTGTATAGCCATTAATGCACTAAGGGAATCTGTGTATATAATGAATGATTTGAAGTCTCCATTCTTTGATATATAGTCCATGGCGAAACGTATAGCAAACAGTTCACTAGAGAAAATGGTGAGAGTGTTTGGTAGACTATACATCATGGTGTGGTTAGGAGCAACCACCGCACAGCCATTATTGTTGTCACACCGGGAACCATCGGTATAAATTGGCTCAAAATTGGCATACGTGTCACACAATTCTTTGAACAACATGGTAAAACAAGATTTTTGGGTATGAGCCTTCACATATTTTGTCAAAGTGGTGTTGATGACAGGTAATTTTATTCTCCATGGTATATCATTTATGTTGAAGGTACGGGAAATGAAAGAAGGAATAGTCAGATTAAACTCTTGAAGGTATGTAACAATTCTTTGGGAGAAAGGTTGGATAGGGAACCCTTTGGGTTGAGTATTATCTTGGCGTGATATATGAGCAACTGCACCAGAATTAGGTCTGGTTAAGGTCTTGGTAAAATAAGTAAGACTTAACATTTTACGTCGGAAAGAAAGTGGTGGTTCATCTGCTGCAATTTTTAGACTCTCTGTAGGACTAGTATGGAATGCCATACTACTGTTTTTTGTTGGATTCAGCGGCCTCAAAACATATATTTCCGGTGAAATCTCGACATCGACTGTTTTGATGGAATACAATACTTCCCCTATTTACTATACCTACGTAGTAGAGAAAGTAACAGGACCTTCCATTTTTGAACAGTTTAGGTATTGCAAAACTCAAACAAATAACAAAGAATATCTCTGAAATGGTTCTCTGCACCAAAAAAGGCATTTGGACTCCACTTGTGTGTTTTAATGAGATCTACATTTTTTGTGTACTAAGATTTGGTGTATGTCTTAGGGTTTACCAGCTATACAAAGGTCATCAAGTGCAAAAAGGACTACATAGGCTACAGTCAGAAAATTCAAAATATACCTTTCTTTGCCATAAAAATATCTTTAACATATGGCATGTCAAGCAAAATCGTTAGGGTCATTTTGGAGAAAATAAAAATTTTCGAAAAACTGTCCATGTAAACGGTAATTTAGCGTGGAGGAATGTCCTTCAAAATCTTCGTATCGCATATCCATGAAAGATATTAAATTTAAATACTAACTTTGGTTTTTAACCGACTTTTCGTTTTTAGTTAAGCTGTTCACAGACACACACACACACAAACACACACACACACAAGTTTAGCTATGTGGTATTTAATAACAATAACATCCATTTTTATGGTTTCAGAGCACGTTGGCCATTTTTCACCGATGAGTAGGCACATGATAACCCTGTTACTCTTACTTCCAATGCAACGTGAATTTTTGCCTTGAGTTGTATAAAGGAAACTACAATCACTATTGTAATCACAAAACAATTAATTGTACTTTATTTAAATTATATCAAAAGTTATTTTAATTAGTAAAGATTTGTATTATAAGTATTAAGCTGTTACCTATAGCGATGTCTTGCATTAATAACTCTTTTATCACATCAGAGCATATATTAGAGTCTAAGCAAATTGTAGCTTTGCTTCAGATTAGAAATGTCTGTACATTAGCATTATTATCTGTACTTGCTTTAGTTCTATGCTATATTTCTTCTTTTTTATTGGATAAATAAATCCTGTAGACATTCACTTTACAACTCTTATTGTCGTCGTCGCAATCATCGGCAAAATCCTTGTTTTCTTCCTCACGTTTGCATTCAAGATGACGTCACAGCCCAGACCAAACGAAGACAAGCAGCGCTTGCCCTACACACGTGTTACGGTCAGGGAGCGGGGTTTTAGTAAGTAAACATAGGAATGATACGAGTATTAACAGCATGGGGTATAGAGCCGGTAGGTCAACCAAAATGTGCGTTTATGTTCCTTTAAACTCTACGTTTCTCTGCGTTCACCCCCTGCCCCCTTCCTGGTCCGATCTTTCACGTAGCAAAATGGCAATTCTGTCATTGTGATTAAATACAGTAATAATAACCAGAAGGTGGTTAAATAATTACATGCTGGTTCATAATATTCCATAAATAAAACCTCATTGTTCTGTTTCATTTAATGATGAATGCTATCCTGAATACTAAAACCCACATTAGTTGAATGATACATAACAAACAATTTAGTGCTTAAAATCTGATGTGTAACATTCACATGAGTTTCTCTCTACATTTTCAACAAACAATTTTTGTTGCTCTTTTGTTTAATGTTGATCAAGACTAATAATTTTTAGAAGTTTTATTACATATTTCCTAGTAGGTACAAAAGGATTAGGAACAGTATGCCAAAGCGATAGACAAGTTTTTAGATCTGGTCGTCGTGTAATGACTTTGAAATTTCGTTATCTGTGGATGACCAGGGAAAGAATGAAATGAATAAAGACTCCACATTTGAAAATAAAAGTATTGCAAAATTCAAACCAATAATATATATCTTTAGAGGAATTTTTTAAAAAACATCGAAACCTTGGAAACGTTTTCTATTTAAAGGATAATTTGGAGTTGAGTGATCATCATGAAAACCTTCGTGTCGCTTCCTTTGAAGACGCTGAACCTAAATACCTGTTGAGTATTTAACCAACTTTTTGTTTCAGAATTATGCTGCTCACAGACACACACACGCGCGCACGCACGCACTGACACACAATACAGTCGCGCGCGTACTTGCACACAGACACTCAGGGACCTTTATGTGAAAATGCTTCTTTGGATTCAACGGGATTATTTGCACTCAAATCTCGATATGGAATTTTTATGTCCAATACAATACTTCCCCTCTTACTGCACGTTGTATAGAAAGTAAAAGTCCGATGTGTTTCACAACATGGCTTTCTCTATTTACTTTTGTACAATATTTTGTTACTAGAGCTCATTGTTTTGTACACTTCATGTTAAACTACATAGAGATTGGTAGAAATAGCTTTATTACGTATTTTCTTGAGGGTACAATGGGGATAGAGGGAAACAGTAGGCCTAGGCAATTAACAAACCTTTTAAGAGCTGGTTCCCTTGTGATGGCTTTGAAATTCAGTTATCTTTGCGAGCGGACTGAGTTAACACATACGAATCATAAATAAATACGCGCTGTGCAGTACAAAACAAATGATGAACCATAATACACTTTGTGACTAAGCACAGGAAAAAATAAAAAACCCCTTCTGGTAATAACTGAACCACACGATAGTGCGTTAACTCAATGCTGCACTTTAAGAGCAGAGAAAAACAAGTCAAGCGCATGACCTTGTTTAGAGCAGCTGCGTTATCGTGTTTCCGTAAGCGCAGTGGTTCTTATGTTTTTGGGTCTCTCTGTAGTTGGGAAAGCATTTCGAAAATAATTGTTTCATCCCTGAAAGTAAAAATATCGAGAGCACAAGACAATCTACTGTTCCAAATCATACCTAAACATAGTGGCAGGTCGTCACCTTCTAATTTTAAAACGTTTCTTTATTATGCTAACGCGACAGAGTACCTCAATTCTGGAAGGAGCCAACCACTGGACGCACAAGTGCTTTGCGCTTCGTGTACAGTGGTTTCGTGATTTATTTTTGATTTTTTGAGAGCGTGTAGCAGTTCGCGTTGCTTTTATATCGAAAGGGAGACGAACTTTTAGACCGTTAGGGCTGTCCCTCTGACGCTTGCTGTACTCTGTAAATAATGAACTTTGGTAGGTAGGAGATGAGGAATGGCACTTGGCGTTAGCCCCAGGGAAACTTTAGTTCTCGCTTGCCATCGGAATTTGCGACCCAGCGCGCCCGTCTGAGTTAACTTGCTAATAGCGTCGCCATGAAAAATAGTGATTAGATCAGCGTATGTGGTAAATGTAGTGGTCACTGGGGCATAATTAAGACGAAATGCTTTCAAAATATTGATCTCTGACCTAAAAGATCTCTTGGTAAACCTTATATAAAATATTAAGGTTTATATACCTAAAGTACACAAAATTGAACACGAAATTATTACTTACCACTCATTCTTTATGCCAATTGTCCTGTCTTGCAAGAAGCAGACAAGTGGCTAAACACAATTGAGCTTTTTTACTTTCTCTACTGGTAAGTAGGGGAAGTATTGTATTCCACCCAAAAATTCAATGTCAAGATTTCACCGGAAATATATGTTTTGAGGCCCCCTGAATCCAAAAAAAGCATTTTTAGAAAAGGGTCCATGTGTGTGTCTGTGTGTCAGTCTGTTAGTCTGTGGACAGCATAACTCAAAAACGAAAAGTCAGTTAAAAACCAAAGTTGGTATTTAAGTTTAATGTCTTTCAAGGATGCAACACGAAGATTTTGAAGAAAATAGCCCTACCCTAAACTACCGTTTACATGGAAAATTTTTTTTAAATTTTTATTTTCTTGAAAATGGCTCTAACGATTTTGATTAAAATGTCATGTTTGAGATATTTTTATGACAAATGAAATGTATATCTTGAATTTTCTGGCTATAGCCCCTGTAGTCGTATTTACTCTGGACGACTTTTGCATAACTGGTAAACCGTTAGAGATACTATACAAAAAATGTAGATCTTGCTAAAATACACAATTTATGTGCAAATAAATTTTCTTGTAGGGTGAACTATTTCGGAGATATTCCTTGTTATGTGTGTGAGTGTCGGAAAACTTAGAACTTTCGTGAAAAGGATCATCGTTGTTCATTTTTTTATATGTTAAGTGGGCAAAGACAACAGAATCCCAAAGCTTTAAAACATTTGACTATCGCACAAAGCATACTGTATTCTAATATTCCCCTTGTACCTACAAGGAAATAAGCAATAAGATAAGTTATACAAATGTTTATCTTAACACGAAGAAGATATAGGAATAAGAGTTTGTAAGAATGGTTAGTACAAGAGTAGAGAAAGTCATGTGAGTGCAACACATCAGATATTTTTTGGTAGTGTTTATCGCCCGCTTTTACTACACACAGCACTGCAGGCGGTGACACTGATAGTACATGGAATGAAGATGGAGCACCGGTGAGATGGCGGGGGAAACCGGATAATCCGCTTTGTCCATCACGAATCTCACATGCGTTTGCCTGGGATCGAACGCGGGCCACTTTGGTGAGAAGCGAGTGGTCTAACCACGCAGCTACGATACAGCCCAATTATTGAGCTTGGTGCATTGAGTAAAACAAGGAAATATAAGAATAATTAATGTGCCACGGGAAAAAAAATAACTTAGTAAAAGGGGACCTATAAAGTAAGATGTAGAAAGACCTGGTTAAATTAACAGCAATTCGGAATTCGATTTTAGTAGAATACCAATAATGTGGTCCGTGGCATGTTAAACTACACAGTATTAGTATGTACCAAACAGCTAAATTGCCGTGTGATAACTACGATAATTATCTGAAAATAATTGAATACCAGAAACAGCAGCACCACTAATATTGCGGCTGGGACGTAGCTCGGGGGTTAGTTATGCTATATACGACACCACAGGTGGTGGACACTTATGATAAACAAATCAAAATTACATATATTTGGTAAAGGAACCTAATGGGCCTAAGTTTAAAGTACCTCACTGTCATTGTCCAGTTATGACAAACCTAGAACGAAACTCAGTCAGGAAGGACAGTCCTAGCGGAATTTACATCGGGGACTACCCAAATGCGAGCCTCAAGCGTTAACGCAGTCATCTGGCTTGGTAGCGTGACGATGGAGTATAAACCTAATCCAGGATCTCACAAAGCTTAAAACCACACCGGGTACCGAGGTTCCTTGCACCGTGCATCATGGTGACTCGGTTAAGTTCGGCTCAACTCGCGCTCTACAGGGCGATCAAGCGAGTCTTGAGTGCTTGATAGCTTTCTTATCACTGAAACTGGATACGTGCAATATAACTACCTTATAATAAAGCAACTTGCTCTAAAGACAGCAAAGAATACCGGAAGTACATTTAAATCAATGTGGGAACCTTTTTATGTTTTTGAAAGTCGTGACGATAGAACCAGATACCTCACATACAGTACAATAAATACGTGTGTAAGAAAATCATTTGTTGAAAGATACTACAACAGAGTACACGCAAAACATAGAGTGAAGTTATAGGGGATGCTAGAGAGAGAAAGAATTAAAGTGGTTGCATCCTTCGTCTAAAAATGAGGTTTGCACCACTACGTTCTATACTCCATCCAGCGTAAGATCCGCACCTTGTATCCCTCCGCGGTATCCTCGTGCTCGTATCAGCTGCCACTAACACAAATAAACAAATACCACGTGGACTCAATCCTTGTGTTTAAAGATGCAGTAGAATGATACTTGGGAGCTTTAGGAATAGCGCTGCTATCGCGTTATATTCATGTAATCTTTATCAGGGTTGTTGCTGCCTTGTTCCAAGTAAACAACGCTAGGATTTATGTCCTGAGTAATATTATTCAAATATAACAATAACATTACTATTACTATTATCATTAGCATTATTATTATTATTATTATTATTATTATTATTATTATTATTATTATTATTATTATTATTATTATTATTATTATTATTATTATTATTATTATTATTATTATTATTATTATTATTATTATTATTATTATTATTATTAACCAACATTCGTAAGTAAAAGCTGAGCTGAAATTAAATGTAACATAATTAAAATAAAACTCACATTAATCTGCATCACTGTCGGGAAGAGGTTGATAGAGAGGTAACAGTAATTCCCATTCTGATCTCAGAAATAGTGCAGGGACAGGTGACAATTCAAATTTACATTGGCCTAACCATGTCTTAAATGAAATGACACCTCCAGTTTTTGAAAATGAAGATTCAGATGATCCTAAAGCCTTTTTAGAAGGGTTACAAGAGTACTTCACGGTGAAACGTATACCGGAGGAGTACAAGATGGTGATAGTAAGAAAATGCCTAAAGGGTAATGCTGCTAATTGGCTAGGCCTTTCTATGGGTAACAATAATGATTACGGGACCTTTAGGAACATCTTTTTAACCAGATATTGGGGAGCTAGTAGGCAGGCTAATATTAGAGTTGAATTAAGCAATGGAAAGTTTAATCCTAGATCGGAGGAATCGATGGTCAACTATTTTATGAGAATAGCGAGAAAATCGAAGATGTTGGATCCTCCCTTAGATGAAAAAGATCTAATAAATATAGTTACTCCACATTTTCCGGAAACGCTTCAACACTACCTAATCATAGCCCGACCCGATAGCATTGCAGCTATGATCGAATTATTATCAGCCTTAGAAGTCAATAAGCCAAAACACGCATTTGGAAATAAATATGAAGGAAAAGAAACTGTAAATTCTTTCGGGCAAGGGGCACAGTATTATCAGAATAGAAGTGAGATTAGGGAAAGA
This sequence comes from Tenodera sinensis, assembly GCA_030765045.1. Classification (NCBI taxonomy): domain Eukaryota; kingdom Metazoa; phylum Arthropoda; class Insecta; order Mantodea; family Mantidae; genus Tenodera; species Tenodera sinensis. The sequence goes on from CM060962.1 coordinate 169,372,366, forward strand.
TATAAAGGACCAGTACCAAGGATGGAATCATTCCGGTGGGAAAATCAAGGTAGATATAACCAGGAAGGGCATCACCAAAATAGAAATGGTAATCTAAGGGGAAGAAATATAAGGGTGAATTATATGAATACAAATAGATTTGATCGAGGTAGACGGGGACGTTATTTTGGACATAGTAGAAATTCAAATGATGGGTATTGGACAAACGGAGATAATGGACGAGATTCCCCCGAAAATGCAGAAATGGTTGAGGCCATTAACACGGTCAAAAACATGGTAGGAAGTAACCCCGATTTAATGCAGGAAAACAGAAGTAACAATTCGGGAAATTGTACAGGAGCCATACCTAAAAATCAGGGAAACGCCAGACCCAGTCAAACGCGCCTTCAGTGAGAACTGGGTATACTAGTAATGATTGTGATAAGTACTCGGAAATAAATAGTCCTGGAAGGCAAATGATGATACAAAAGAAAAGAGAATGGAAAAATAGAATCGACGAAAACGAAAAAGTAGGAGATCCACCTAAAATCAAAATTGGAGTAAATGGAAAACAATACAATGCAATTATAGATACAGGATCAAATAGCACAGTATGCTCACAAAATTTTTATGATAATTTACAAAGTAGTGGTTTTAAAGTAATGTCTTTACCAGTTAATGGGATATATTGCTCGCTAGCTGTGGGAAAACGAAAAGAGAGAGTAAAATTTCAAGCAATGATAAATATTGAAATAAATGGGAGAATACTAGGAATTTTATTTCTGATTGTAGGAAGACTTGTGACAGATATTATAATAGGTTGTGATTGTCTTTATGCCTGGGAAGCTGTGGTGAATTTTAAAAACATGATTGTAGAAATGAAAGTTGAAGATGAGACCATTATAGTGCCATTTGTGGAAGATAGTAGTTCAGAAACTATTGGACGAGAAAAAGAGGAAGAAGAAATCCAAGGAGATACATTCTTTGTAGAATATGTTAAAGTAGGAGCTATGGAATTAACTGAAGTAAATGTCAAAGAGTACAGTGTCGATAATAAAGAAAATGTAGAATGGGATAAAAATGATTTCATAGACAATTTGAGGTTTTCTGATGCAACTAGGTACTATGATAGGGAGAGTAGTGAAGACTTAGAAGAATTGTTGAGGGAAAAGGTAACTCAGGCTGATCAACTAAATGAACAACAGAGGGATAAACTGTTTGAAATATTAATCCGAAATAAAGAAGTATTCTCTGAGAAACCTGGTAAATGTAATATTTATACTCATTCGTTTGAGATGATACCCATCAAACCTTTTACACATAAAGCGAGATCTATCCCTAGTACAATAAGAGAAGAGGTAGATGCAGTTATAAAGTCCATGTTAGAAGATCAGGTTATTGAGATTTCGAATTCAGAATTTGTGAATCCCCTATGTATTGTAAATAAGGCCAATGGAAGATTAGGGTGACATTAGACTCGAGAAAACTAAATCATTGTTCCTCATACTTTCCATCAGGGAATCCAACAGAACGTGTCCTCCGAGATATAGGAATTTATTTACGTGTACTTACACATCATAATCACAAGGATTGGGTGAAATATTGTCCATTGATAGAAAAGATTATCAATCACACCATTAATGTAACTACTGGGTTTGCCCCAATAAAATTAATGTTAGGAATTGAACCAGAACCAATATTAACCGGGGTACCAAAAATACTGAAAATTAATGACATTCAGTTAAGTGAAGAAGAAAGAGCGAAAATTGCTTTTGAACGAATCAAGAAAAAGGCAGAGAAGCGAAAATTAAAGAAAAAGAGTAGAAAACATAAATGGGAACCTAAGATAGGCGATTGGGTACTAGTTAAAGACCATAAGTTATCAAGTGCCTTGCGAGGTAGGAACAAAAGGATGGAATTGTTATATAAAGGTCCTGCAGAAATTATATCCAAATTTGGTTATCATACCTATGAATTAAAAGATGTTAAAAATGAAAAATGTCTGGGAAGGTGGCATAAACAACTCCTTCGACCATACAAGAAACCGTGTGGTACCTTGGAACCTTGACTTCATGTAAAATTCGAAGTGTCATATGTATATTGGCGCCCAATCAGCTTTGAGATAAAATTTAAATGTTAGCTTACTTGAAAACCATATATTGGTCAGGTACTTACATATTCATGAAAAATGCAGAATGTGAATTGCTATATACTACAAAGAGCTTAAGAATATATTGTATAGAGCTCACAATAACAGCTTCAGAAAGATTGTTAAAATGTTCATCTCCGCATAGAGAGAAAACAGAATATTTACTTTGTAAACATTTGTTAAAATATTTAGATGTATAGATAGTTATCACAGCAAGACAAAGAAAGAACTTGTCTGAAGAGTGTAATGGATTTATATAAATATATGTACATTTTAGTGCTTAAAGGATCTAGTACAGATATGTGTTACAATAACAAAAGTGAAAATTCACAGTGCAAGTGATAGTGAGAGCGAAGTGAGCAAACATGAACTAAAAGAAGGAAGTATAAAGAAAGACTCTTGAAATTTAACCTTTATATAAAAGCTTCACAGAAGAAACCATAACATATTGTAATTAGTATTTAAGGATTAATGTTTAGTCAAGTGTACAATTGTTTGTCATGTTAAAAAGATTAAGGAGAAAATGTGTTAATAACCAATTTCAAAAACAGTGTAATTGAAAATTGTATATAATGGGAGTGTTGCCGATTATTCAAAATACAGGAGTAATTTTTAATTTTTCTTTCGGGCAAGACATTTACATTATTTTATTATGAAATAATAAAATAACATAAATGGGGGCATTTGATACCGAAATTTAGATTTCCAATCGAATGGGCTTGATAAAGACACGTTTTAATTTAATTGCCGGATGTGAGATTTGCGATAAGTGTTAAGTAATAACATAAATAGATAATAGAGCAGGAAGTGTTGTAAGGTGAGCAAGATATGAGTAAATAATAGTCGTTAAATTTGTAGTATAAACGCATTATTGGTTTGAAATTAACGAGTCATGACGTCATACTACATAGTTTAAAGACACGTTTGAAAGTCAGGTCTACCAACCTTAAAAGTCGCGCGATATATTTAATAAAATATAAAGTAAACATCGTTTAATCCTAAAAAGGTAATTATATATTCGAAATTCATAAAAGAACATGTTATAATAGAAAGGGACATTTCTAAATTGCGGGAAAAGGAAATAGCATTTTGGATACGAGGCTTTTTTGGATGACGTCATGACATTCAAAATTAGAGAACGTTTTTCCTAGCTTGGGGACGCCAGAAAGCGTCACTACTCACCCCAGACCAGTACTGCGGGTTGTGCTGTGCGGACGTGAGTGCGATTCCTCTACAGATACAATCGGCATAGCTCCCGAAAGTATCTAAGATGCAATAAACAATATATATAAAGGTTTTCTTGGGTAGTCTATTCGATAACACCTGCGCGTACCCGAGATAAATAAAGAGATCTCAAGCTGAGCTAGCGGGAAAGAACCAAAATCAACGGGCGACAACGAGACCAACGACATTTCCGCCACAAGGTGTAACATCTGCATCTCCATCATTTGTGGTGTCATCGTCATCAGAAGAAGGGGAAGAAGAAGAATCAACACCCACACTAATCACAAGACGATCTACAATAGCATCTGATAGCCCGTCCATCACCCACATCTCATTTTCTTGCTCAATTGCGTGACGTATATTATTTTGCCACATATTAGGTGTCGCCTGAGATATTGCAGTTTCAAACAATTTGCGAACATCCCGTAATTTGAAGGTTACGTTGTTTCTGGCTACGAATCCCTTGAGGAAGGCCCATATTGTTTCTATTGGGTTCAGGTTGCTGTGATAAGGGGGCAACCTCTCTATGTGTCGACCAGATTTTCTAGCAAGATCATCGATAACATATTTGTTTTCACTGTTATCGGCAACCTTTTGTGCTTGATTTAGAAGCTCTGCTTTCACATCTGATTCACAAAAGGGCAAATTATGTGACGTCAACCAATCAGCAATTTCTTGTTTTCGCCACGAACAGTTGGGACGACGTTCCAGTCTGACACTGTGATAAGGTGCATTATCCATTACGATAACACAACCGGGTTCAAGTTTCGGAAGTACACTTTCAAACCACTCCTTAAAAACATCGCCATTCATATCCTCGTGGTAATCACCTGTACGTTTTGACTCGAAGATTAGAACACCGTCTTCCACAAAACTGGAATCACTGCCGATGTGCGCAATAATAAGGCGTTTTCCTTTCCCTGTAGGATTTTTGAGCCCTGTTGACGTTCCACAAAGAAATGCATCCTTTTTTGAGCTCGTCATAATGTCAGTCCATGCACGGGATGTAGTATGCCCTTCATTAACCCATGTTTCATCAAGGTAATATATTTTCTTACCTTCTGCTCTGTATCGGCGCATATTCCGCAAGTAACGCCGCCTCCATAGCACGATATCTTCTCTGTCGATTATGACATCCACTTTATTTCTCTTCATAAAACTAAATCCAATTTCTAGTAATAATTTATGAAACGTGGATCGCTTAAATGAAGGTAATGCTGGATCATTGTTAACACTACTTAAGACTTTTTCTAATGTTGGCGGTTCATTCTTGAAGAAAAAGTGGTGCACTTTTCTACGAACAGCACATTTAGTAAAGTCATCTGCTTTTTCTAATTCTGGCTTCCGTTTTTTTCTGTTCTTCCTTGGTGTCCGCAATGTTCCTGTTTGCTTAAGTTCCTTACGGGCACATTTAACATTCCACTCGGAAATACCGGTGTAATCTGCAGTTAACTTCACAATGTTATTCACAGTGACAGAAGGGTACTCCTGCATTAATTTGTTAAAAACATTCAAGACTATTTGTTTCTCACCACTTTTTAAGGGCTTACCTTTAGAGTGCTTCACTATTTCACCTTTATTTTCACTAACCAGGCTAGCAGCACTTGTAGAAGCATCCATGTTTATCACCTTACTGATTACTCACCATTGTCATGTGGATACGTGAGAGGGGATTAACTGGACACAATTAAACGGAAGCTATAATCTCCTTTACTCTTAATATTATTTATTATTTTATATTAATCAAAAGTTTCAAATTATATTTGAGTGTCATACATCATGAAAAGTCACATATAATCACCAATATTTAAGGTACTATATTTTGTGGCGTGCTTCGGTTTCGCGCGAATCGCGGGTTAGTTGTTGACAGCTTGTGTTTACACCAAGGGCGGATCTTAGAGTGGAGCGACTATAGATCATTAAAACAAAAGACCAGATTTAATTATATAAAACCAAGTTAACCAGTTTAGCATTACGCACCGCACGTAAACATTCAGCAGAGAGGAAGAAACAGTGATCAAAGTGAAGAAGGGAGGGACGGCAAAGCGAGCGAGTCAAGCGTAAGGAAAGAGCAAGTGGATGTTGGCACCTTTCGTAGTCACATTTTGAACTTTGCACTGTGCAATGCACCGGTTCATGCACCCTGAGAGACGCTGGCCTGAACGATGTGCACCTCTCGAGAAGTGAGCTGTGGGTTGTGGTGACGAAGAAAGCTACGGGTCATGCTCCTGGCTTTGCCTTGAACAAAGCCTAAGGGCAATCCTGTAAGTACCTCAGTTTATTAGGCACCTGGCCAGTGAGGTTGTTTCTAAACACCAATTACAAAACGCCTCGTTGAGAATTCGACCAACGCAGGGACGTCCCATATCGGTTCTTGAGATAGTCTCTCCCAGCGGCTTCAATTTGATCAGCTTAAATATCTTATATGTGATGCGCCAGTGTTCTATTAATCTAGATTGACTATGTACTCTGATACCAAAATTTCGGCAATTTCCCCTAACTACGATGCATAAGGTTTGTTTCCAAGCCTTTTGACACAATTATATTTAATATAATTACTTAGAAAATGGTAGGAGAATCTACCCCATTTTCAGGGAACAGGAGTCGGGGCATGTTGCAGTGGTACGGAGGAATGGAGGTAAATACATCTATCACGATCCTTTACTACCTGGAATTGAGGGTTAAGGGCATGTAGGACGCAGCTGGGAGGCAGGCGACATGAAGGGTAGCGACAAATTTCTGTATAAGCCGAGAAATATGGTATCTGAGAAGACAAATAGGCGGGCGGGTGCAACCATATTTAGACATACCAACTAGGTTTTGGTGACTTATTTTGTGTTGTTTTCCCCATTTTCAGTTATTATTAGCCAGTTGCGTTTATTTATCTTCTTTAACACTATTTGCAAAATATAGTAGGGCAAAACACTGTATCGTAATACGGTTTACCATTGTTTTGTGGATCTTTTATGCTTAGCATACTGTATTTGAGTATGTCTGTCGTAGATATTTCATGCAATGGTCTTTTCTACTAGTTTCTTCTTTTTATTATAGTTTTTTTATGGTTTATAACCTTTTATTATTCTGTTTAATGTAAAAGCACGTATGATCCTTGGAAAGGTGCGATTGATAGAAATCACTGTACGTACAGCTTTATGTACACAAATACACTCAATGATTCAATTTATGAACATTAATCTAATATTGGTTCCTAATAATATTCCCAATATGATTTTGATATGTTTAAATATTGTGATAAAACGCAATTGATTATGTATGATTTAATGTAAATAATACTTAAATAGCATACTTATTTAATAATGACATGTTATTCTCTGCATAAGCGGTAAGTAATTGAATTTATCTTAATCATCTCCCATCAAACATTACTCAAGTTTCTTCAGAGTGAATAAAAATGGACACTTAAGTGTAAATTCCTAAATAAAGAAATATTTAGAAGTACTCATGCTAATTAAAATCTATTGTAGAGTTCAGTAGCATATCTGGTTTGACTTAAACGTTGTACATAACAAATAATTAAATTTATTTTGTATTTTATTGTAAAATATAAATCTAATAAGCCACTGTTAAATGGAACTATATTCCAGTTTACAAATTAGTGATCTAACCGATGAAAATTTTAAAACAGTTGAGAGCTTAAGCAAATAAATAATACCACTAACCGAATAAAAATATGCGTTACGTTACACTCACACTCGTTTCTCTACTCATGATGTAATATTGAAATGAATGTGTACAGAAAGGTTTTTATAACATATTTTGTAAGTAGAAGAGTACAGGAAGGCTGAAGTCAAAGCTGTTTGCAATGTGCTAAGTTTGAAACCCTCTCTTTGCTTGACCATAATATTTGTAAGACAAAACCCAAATGCTATCTAGCATTTAAAAGCATAAAAATTATTTGATAACCTAAGCTAATAACGAGTGTCTTCCAAACGTCAAATGATGCTACAAAAATGTGCCGTAAATCATGTCTGCTGTCCACTAAGAGTTTACGTGTCTCTTAAGCATTATCAGAGCTATATAATATTAATTAAAATGAAGTACTGTTTGACCACCAGAAGTTACTGAGCTAGAGAAAAGTGGTGCGCAAACATTTTCTACATGTTGAGTATATGTACATTACATAGTGTTGACAGATAAATGTGTAATACCTATCACAACAGTTACATACACGTCTGGATCTGGCTGCGTGGATGATTCACATACACGCATTTCGTAGTAAAGAAATGACTACCTCAGCAGATTAAGACTTCAATCACCCTCTCACACCTCAGACCCTTCCCGCCTTCTTTGGTGGTCACACAGTAGGCTTCACAAGCTATAAAAATTTAACACATATATTGTATTATTCATAAAATATCTGAAATTTTCCTCTCTATTTGAGTGTTCTGGTTTCTCAACCTCGAAGTCCTCGAGGTTCGATTTCTGGCAAGGTCCAGAATAGGCCTGTTCAATTTCAGAGGGATTAGGTGCTAAAATATTTAAACAATCCACGTTGAGGCCACACTCTAAAAAATTTAACTCAGATATTTAACAGTAAAATACAGCAAATCAAATAGTTGAAATAGAATACATTATTAAAGTTCAAAATACAGAAATCAGTATGAGCACTGAAGACTTTCCGACTCCTTCACAAAGCAGAGACATCCACCTGTATGTTAGTAACTGCCAGTCTTAGTAGTTGTAACAAGGAATCGTCAGATAGTTTCTGTAGTTATTAGTTTCTCTCCTACGTATAATAAGTAGAGGAACTATTGTATTCCACCCAAAAATTCGATGTTCAGATTCGAACGTAAATAGCTTTTGAGGCCCCCTAAATCCAAAAGAAGAACTTTTAAAAAGGTCTGCGCGCACGCTCGTGTGTGTATGTGCGTGTGTGTATGTGTGTGTGAGAGAGAGAGAGAGTCAGTGTGTCAGTCTATGGGCAGTATGACTCAAAAACGAAAAGTTGATTAAAAACCAAAGTTGGTATTTGAGTAGAGCTCAAGGAAATAACAGGAAGATTTTGAAGAAAATTCATCCACCCCAAACTACTGTTTACATGGACAACTTTTAGAAAATTTTGGATTTCTTCAAAATGGCTCAAACGATTTTGGTTAAAAAGTGATATGTTTGAGATATTTTGGCAAACGAGATGTATATTTTGAATTTTCTGGCTATATAGTCCTGTTTACTCTGAATGACTTTTGGATAACTGGTAAACCATAAGAGTTAGACCAAATCTTACCGTACAAAATATAGATCTTGCTAAAATACACAATTTATGTCAAAATATTTTTTTTTGTAGAGTCAACCATTTCGGACATATTCCTTGTTATTTGTGTGAGTTTTGGAAAACTTAAACTTTCGTCATATGGAAGATCGTGATTCATTTTTTTATAGGTTAGCCGTGCAAAGAGAACGGAGTTTGAAAGCTTTAACAGATTTGACTATCACTCAAAGCTTACTGTATTTCCATATCCCCCTTGCATCTACAAGAAAATAATAAGATAATTTCTGAAAATATTTATCTCAACTAACATGAAGAAGATAAAGGAATAGGAGTTTGTAAGAATGACTAGTACAAGTGTAGAGAAAGCCATGTGAGTGCAACACATCAGATTTTGTGTGTATAAATTTCTGGTTACAGAAAGCACTTTTACATAGATAAGTGATTCCAAACGTTAAGCTAAGCTGGAAACCAAAATCTCCAAGCTGTACAAATATAATCTCTGGAAGTAGCCAATGTTTGAGATATTTTTATGACAAATGAAACGTATATCTTGAATTTTCTGTCTATAGTCCATGAAGTCCTATTTACTCTGGATGACTTTTGATAACTGGTAAACCGTAAGATATAGACCAAATCTTGCTGCACAAAAAATGTAGACCTAGCTAAAACACACAATTTATGTCCGAATAAATTTTTTTGTAGAGTGAACCATTTCGGAGATATTCCTCGTTATTTGTGTAAGTTTTGGAGAACTTATACTGCTGTCAAATGGAACAGCGCTATTCATTTTTTATGTGTTACCCGTACAAAGAGAATGGAATTTGAAAGCTTTAAAAAATTTGACTATCGCTCAGAGCCTACTGTATTTTCATATTCCCGTTGCACGTGCAAGAAAACGAGCAATAAGGCAATTTCTGAAAATGTTTATCTCAACTACCACGAAGAAGATATAAGAATAAGATTTTGTATGAGTGGTTAGTACAACAGAACAGAGAAAGTTATGTGAGTGCAACATATCAGATTTTTTAGTTATGTTTTTACAGATAGACATGATCAAACATTATACACGTGCGCGCTCAGGACGCACCTTTTTCTAAGAATTATTATTTTATGTCGAGGACCCCAAAACGTGCATTTAATTTCGTTCTTCACCACATATCCGGCATTGTGCTGATCACTGATCACTAAAGGCCGGAGGAATGTGCGCTCGCATGCGATACAGGTTAGCTGGGCGCAGAGAATGAATGACGTCAGAAGTACAGCACTGCCATCAAATGTGCAATCAACTGCCGGTTTAGAAGCAAGAGTGGAAAACGACGTAATAACGTAGCTCTCTGCGAACTAGAAAATCCTAACGCGATGAAGGGTGAAATAAAATGATTAATGTAACGAAATGGAGGGACAGGAAATTCGGAGGATATGGAAATCCTTCCCAGCCTTCGCCTGATGACCCGGGGAAACCTCCGAAAAAGTTGATCCGTCATGAGAGTCGGCCACGGGGATCGAAGCTACGACCTCCCGAATGCGGGCCACAGACGTTAGCGTCTGAGCCATTCCGTTCGGCTGTTCAGTATCAAATCGCCTCAGTTATAATTTATGTCTAAAAAATAGATTATGTTCTTCTTACGTAAGGAGAAAGGAGAATAAATGGCTGACGGATCGCTAATGACATTTCATGAAAATAGTGGGCTATGCACGCAGCTAAAAGTGTGGATGTAGCAATCACGTGGTATCACCAGATCAAATGAGTTGATTCCTCTAGGGAGCAGACGGAGTAACTGATCCCTGCATGTACTGTTTGCCGAGAGTGTAGATTAGGGTATTTTTAGATCAAAAGTTTCTTACCTGCTTAGAGGATAATGCACAAACATCCTACAGTAACCTCCTTGCTGTATATTATCCCATAATGAACTGACTGGAAAAGAGGAAAAAAATTGTGAATGCCTCTGCTGAAGATTTATTCTTTATTCGATTGTTTTCTTTCTATAAAGTAATTAAACACTTCGTTGCTTTCTTTCCACATAGACTAGAATATCAGTACACAATTATTGGTGCTGTCTTTAGCAAGAATATAATAATGAATTAATAACAAACATAGCACTTGAATACAGCCCGAAAAGGTATCAAGGTATCAACATTGCAACGTTTGTTCGTAATGTTATTCAAAGTAATTTATATTTTGGTTTTGAAGTTCTAGGTTAACCATCAAATAAATGTAAGCTTTTCTGTATCACTTCAGCAATGACGTAGGGCAATGAACCCAGCTCAGTTGGCTAAAAATTAATACAAAGAGAGTAGGCCTGATTTTGGTGATATATCACTTTTCACGTGAATAGCGAAGAGCCTTTCCCCTTAGGATACCTCTGTTTACAAGACTAGAATCAAGATTAAAGCTATTCATAAATATGTAGTGACTCAAAAAGATAATTTTATGAAATAATGGAAACATTTTATTTCATCTACTGGTAAGTAGAGGAAGTATTGTATTGCACCTAAAAATTCCATGTCAAGATTTCAGCTGAAATATATGTTTTGAGACCCCCTGAACCCAAAAAAGCATTTTTAGAAAAAGGTCCGTGTGTGTGTGTGTGTGTGTGTGTGTGTGTGTGTGTGTGTGTGTGCGTGTGTGTGTGTGTGTGTGTGTGTCTATCTGTCAGTCTGTGGACAGCATAACTCAAAAACGAAAAGTCGGATAAAATCCTAAGATGGTGTTTAAGGATGTGACACGAAGAGTTTGAAGAAAATAGCTCTACTCTAAACTACCATTTACATGGAAAATTTTTCGAAAATTTTTATTTCCTTGAAAATGGCTATACCGATTTTGATTAAAAAGCCATATGTTTAAGATATTTGTATGACAAATGAAATGAATATTTTGAATTTTCTGGCTATAGCCTATATAGAGTCCTGCTTACTCTGGATGACATTTGAATAACTCGTAAACCGTAAGAGATACACAAAATCTTACTATACAATTTCGCTTCATTTCTCGATCATGTTCAGCATTTAGGGTTTTCTTATTTACTATTCCACGTTTATTGATTTTCGTTTACTGCCTCTTTATATCAAATGACGTTTAGCTTGCGGCTAGGAAAAAGCCGCGAGTAAAGGTAGTGGGGAGGGATCCGAAACAGAATTCTAAATTTTCCTCATGAATACCGCATGGCAATACTACTCTATCATCGCGCTGTATAGACCGTAACGTTACAGTAGATCCTTTAACCTGAACCTAAGTAGACTGCAATAATATGGACTAGCTTTGCGTATGTTTATTACATCTAAAACATAACTTACCGAAGTTTCCAGCACTGAAAACTATGGACTTGCTCTTTTATGATGTGTTCATGTAATTTTCGAATGGATAAAGGAAGTCATGAGCAAATACTTAACCTAAGAGAAGACAGAAAAATGGAAGTTGGAAACTGGAAACTTTGAGCTGATATACAGGCTACAATTGATAGGTGATACACATTAGAGAAAAGAGGTCTGAAAGTAAATACAAGTGAAAGTAATTGAAGTAGGGATAAGAAACGAAATGAATATTTAAATACAAAAGGGAAGAACAATGTGTTGTTTAAAAAATCTGATGTGTTGCACTCACAAGGCTTTCTCTACTCTTGTACTAACCATACTTACAAAATGTTATTCTTTTATCTTCTCCGTATTAGTTGAGGTAAACAGTTACAGAAGTTATCTTAATGCTCGGTTTCTTGCACCTACAACGGGTATATGGGAATACAGTAGGCTTTGAGCGATTGCTAAATATTTTATAGCTTTCAAATTCCGTTCTCTTTGCACGCCTAACATAAATAATGAATAGCGATGTTCCATTTGAGAGAAGTATAAGTTCTCCAAAACAAACGAGGAATACCTCCGAAATGGTTCACTCTAGAAAGAATTTATTCAGACATAAATTGTGTGTTCAGCAAGATCTACATTTTTGTATAGTAATATTTGGTCTATCTCTTAGGTTTACTAGTTATGCAAAAGTCATCTAGCGTAAATATTACTTCATGGACTATAGCCAGAAAATTCAGGATATACCTTTCGTTTGTCATAAAAATATCTCAAACATACGGCATTTTAATCAAAATCGTTAAGAGCTATTTTCAAGAAAACAACAATTTTCGAAACATTTTCCATGTAAAGGGTAGTTTAGGGTGGAGTGGAGGAACTTTCTTCAAAATCTTTGTGTCGCATCCTTGAAAGACATTAAACTTAAATACCAACTTTGGTTTTTAACCGACTTTTCGTTTTTGAGTCATGCTGTCCACAGACACAGACACACAAACACACACGGACCTTTTTCTAAAAATGCTTTTTTGGACTTAGGGGGCCTTTAAACCTGTATTTTCGGAGAATTTTTTTTTTTTTTTTTTGGATTCAGAGGGCCTCAAAACATATATTTCCGGTGAAATCTCGACATCGAATTTTGGGTGGAATACAATTACTTCCTCTATTTTACTAAACGTAGCAGAGGAAGTAAAAATTGAAGAGCTATTTATACTTATGTATGGATCAAAAAAGAAAAGATTTAAAACTTGGGTATCACAATAAAATAGAATGTGTTTATTTCTTAACTGGTTTAACACATGATGACAATTCTGTTCCATGCTTACTTACCCTGTGGCAAAAACTAGGGTTTCACATTACTACAGTTAATATTGGAATTCTTAGCTGTCTAGCTCATATCAGCATTGAACATGTGCTGGAATTTTGTCCCGTTGAAGTTCTGTTACATGACAATGCATTTATTCCTTCAACTGGTTGATGAGGAATGGAGAGATTTTTGGGTAACTCTGCATTAGACAGGATGCATCTTTATTGTTGTCATGTATTTCGGGGAGGCCCTACCTACATCAAAATAGTAAAAAAAGTGTCATATAAACATGAGTTTGAGTATCATATTGCTGTGTTGCAAGACTAAATAGAAGGTTAGAAAACGAAAGGCCGAGCTGGTCTCCTCCTGCTTCGATTCCTAATCTAAGAGTACGTTCTATACCAGGCCTGGGCACGAGAGGGGAGTTGCCCTAACTTCTCTTGCCAAGTGACTAAGGTAGTTGTAATACAGTGCATTGGTGGCTTCCGTCCACTTGCGCGGTAGTAATAATCTGTTTATATTACACATATTTTGCATGCAATAATCATTATAATCGCCTACTCTGGTTGGGAAAATTACATAATCTTCAAGTTCATGACCATCCTTTATCTTATTCTTACACTGCTTTTACGTTTAACCTACTAAATTGTTTCTCTTTCACGATAAAGGGCCCTAATGACCTAGTTGTCAACGGGCCCGTAAACCCCACTACTCACTCACTCACTCTTTCACGATAAATAAAGCAGTAAAATTCCATTGTTATTTGGCCTTAAACGCATTTTCAAAATAATTGATCAACATAATAAATCGTTTGGTTTTAAACTCAGTACTATGTTCAAACTTTGAAACACGAATACAATAGCTTATGTATATATCTGTGTGTGTGTATGTGTGTGTGTGTGTGTGTGTGTGTGTGTGTGTGTGTGTGTGTGTGTGTGTGTGTGTGTGTGTGTGTGTGTGTGTGTGTGTGTAAGAATACACTACTGCAGGCCTATAATGCTAGTTTTAATGTTATTCATTCGTTTCCAAACCTCTTATTAATTAAAATACGTATGTGGGTCAAATTGAAAATTTCAAATTGAAGTACGTATATTAAACCACAAACCTTCCTGTTTTTGTAACTTACAAAAACTTGTCTTTGCCATTCTTGATGAAACAGACGTCCCGACGAAGACATACATAAAAACTCATGAATGAGTTCTAATTTTTCAGAAAATGTTAAGAACCTGCGTTTTTTCTGTTATTTACCTTTTATTACCACTATCTCTCCAAATGCTGAAGATATTTATTTTCTCACCTGTATATTTTCGCGATGATAGGGTAAGGTGCCCTAATATGGAATACTTTTTATATGTACTTAATTTATTGCACTTATGTTTGATATATAAAACTGGTAACTGAGAAAACAATTCCTCAGTATCTTAGGAATATAATATTCAAAACACAAAACAAACAATCCGTAATATTTATTATAGCAAAACATATTTTATAAATGTGCACTTGTTCCATATTAGGCACATAGTGATCCTAATATGGAATACTTTACACAGGACGTGAGGAAATGTAATATGAACCAATTTAAGTTAAAATATGTTTGAAATAAACGAACATTATAACAGGAAAAGACGTTAAATTGATACTTTGGTTCAATTTTATCGTCAACTGGACCTTCATGGGCTGTTGTGCTATTTGTTGTTGTCAAAATTTAAAAAAAAAAAAAAAAAAAAGAACTTGCACATTTGATGTTTAAATTAACATTTTGACTTGCATGGCACATTCTTCTTCACACACTTCCCACAATTGAACCACTTTTTCGGGTTTCCAGCACACTGTTCATGGGCCCATAACTTGCATGTTTGGCACTGGACCCAGATACCATCAACACTTTTCGACCATAACTTCCCACAGTAGACACATTCGGCATCGTCCTCAGACGAGCTTTCACTGGACATCTCCTGTGTTTCTGTCATCTTCTGAACTGGAGCATGTTTCTTTGCAGTGTTTCTTCACTTTCTTACTGCTTCCTTTTTTTTTTTTTTTTTTTTTTTTTGGGAAAAGTTTCCTTTTACCGGAAATAGCTTTATTCGCAGTTTGGGATTTAAATTGTTCCAACTCTTTCTTGTTTGGAGTGGACGTAAGTAGTTTTGCTGTGCCAGCTTTTGGACCTCTTTTGTTTGTTGTAGTTAAAGCTAGGCTGGGAAGCGGGCTTAGTTCTGCTATGCTGGTGATTGACTGTTTAATAAAACGGAAAAGTGTCTCTCGTGGTACATTGTAAGTATTTTGGGCTTTAAGAAAACCCATCTGTTTGGAGCGCACAGCCTCTATGGCATGTTTGCGGCATCCCAAATACGTTTCGTCAATTTTCCCGGCATCTAAAACAGAACATGCAAACGTTTTTGTCAGAAAGCATGTCTGTACCATAGTATCAAAGATTTTAAAATATTTAATTTAGAGCAGAAAAAAGGGGCCAATGTAATAAAATAAAACTACAAATTTATCCTGAGCGGGGTTCGAACTGATAGCCATTCACTTCCCATTTATGCATCCCAACCATTAACTGAAGGTGGTAAACTTGATATTACTTGTTTACTTTAGCTTCTATATGCAAAAGCATAATAATAATCATTACCACGTAAAGGTGTCTCTAATATGAAATATTCAACATTGAGGTCCATGTGGTATTCCACATTAGGAACATTTTCGCCATTTTGTTTTAACCATGCTGCACGCAAGCCGCGTTTAGCAGTGTTTTAGTAAACTATTCAGTACATTCCCACTAGGATTCATTTATCAAAACATAAAAGGTAAATGTTAATTATACTTACGTTATACAGCTTTACTGGGCATTCAACAGCAAAGTCAGAAAAACTCAAAACTTGTACAAACTTTTATGGCGACACAGCGAGAGCACTGAACTTTAGTAAGGAATGAATTGCACTGCATTCTACACCAGCGTCACTGTGGTAGCAGTTGCACTCTTTTCCGACAGATGTCACCTTAATTCCGAGTGAAAACTTAGGTATTTCACATTAGGGCACCTTACCCTAATATTAAAAATATAGTGTTATATTCATGTAGAGTACCTTTCTCTAACCGTTATTGCTCATTTTTGTGTAGTTTCTACAAAATATTCTGCAAAACATTAGTATTCCATCTGCTTAGTTTTAATAAAGTGTATAAAAATAGTTTAATCTCACATTTCGTTTCAAACACGAGGGATTACGAGGAAGCGGAAACCATAATTAATTATTTAAAACTGGGTAGCCATACTTTTCCATCATATGGCTAGAAACAACTAAAAGTAATTGAATGGTGACAGCACTTAAAAGTATGACAGCATATTGGAAAATTCAAAGAATTAAAAACGAATATTTAGGAACATAAACGTTATTTGAAATAAGTCCTACGATTTCAGAAGCATACATCTTTTTGGATAGTTAGTCTTTGCCTGTTTCTTATGGTGGACTATTTGCAGAAAATTGAACATATCAATAGTATTCTCATATTAACCATAGCTATGTTTATCTTAAAGATATGGTATTGTTATAGAAATCGTAGGATCCAGTTTTTCTACAATCAGATATAGTGAAACATTATCCATGTCAAGGATAATTTTGGGGTGGGGGATTTTCTTGAAAACATTCTGATCCTCTCCTTGGAAGATGGATCTCAAAGCAAAGTTAGATATACATTTGACTTCTTGTTCATGTGCTACCGCATTCTTCACACACATACATATGGAACTTTAGGTGCTGTTTTTTATTCAGGAACATCAAAATACCTATTTCCAACGAAATCTCCAAATCCAATTCCTCGGTAAATAGGTACGAGAGAAAGTAAAAATTAAGGTACATAAAAAGCATTCTGTAACTTTACCACACAGAATGGCCTGTTTGGCATCTAAAAGAAACGCCCATTTATTTTGACTACTTCAATCTTAATACGTACATTATTCAGCTTTGACCAATTTTTGAACCAATCATGACTGCTCTTTCCCTCAAATTGTATTGCCTTCATAGCATTGCGTGTTAATTATCTCGCTAGTTTTCTTTTTCTTTTAAACCCTTCCTGGCATTTGTTTCTTTCGTTCTAAGTTCAATTATCATTGTATACTGGTGACAAGGGAACTGTGATCACAACACCGACACAGTGGAATATTTGAAATGCTGAGATGGTACTTCAATGTACTTTCACGACATACTATTATTTTAGTAAATAAATTCACGTGTTATTTGTTTACTTATCTAATTCATACATACCTTCTTCTAACCGTGAACATTCAATTCAGGCTCTCCAGAGTTTGATTTCCTCTATACCAGTCCTGTCCAACGAAGCGTCCGTGATGCATTTTTCTGGTGTCATTCATAAGTAAACTTTTACTCCGACAATTTCTGATATTAATTTAAATTTCAAGAGAAAATTGTTTCCTTCCGAATTTCTGCTCAGTACATACCCCTTTTTCCTGTCAAATGAAGGGTACTTGCCCTAACGGTTGTGGTCATAATGGTGGTGGTTATCGTCGTCGTCGTCGTCGTAGTAGTAGTAGTAGTAGTAGTAGTAGTAGTAGTAGTAGTAGTAGTAGTAGTGGTAGTAGTAGTAGTAGTAGTGGTAGTAGTAGTAGTAGTAGTAGTAGTAGTAGTAGTAGTAGTAGTAGTGGTAGTAGTAGTAGTAGTAGTAGTAGTAGTAGTAGTAGTAGTAGTAGTAGTAGTAGTAGTAGTAGTAGTAGTAGTAGTAGTAGTAGTAGTAGTAGTAGTAGTAGTAGTAGTGGTAGTAGTAGTAGTAGTAGTAGTAGTAGTAGTAGACTTAGTAATAGTAGTAGTAGTAGTAGACTTAGTAGTAGTAGTAGTAGTAGTAGTAGTAGTAGTAGTAGTAGTAGTAGTAGTAGTAGTAATAAAAGTAGTAGTAATAGTAGTAGTGTAATAGAAGCAGTAGTAGTAAGTAGTAATAGGGGTAGTAGTAGCTGTAGTAGTGACAGTACTAGTAGTACTGGTAGTAGAAATTGTCAAATAGTGGTTGTGATGGCACCCGCGCCTCCTTAGGCGTGAGTTAAATGTAGCCTAGTATATAAGAAAGTTGGAGAGCACTGCCTGGCACTGCCCTAGATAAACCAAAACCTCATTTGAGAACTGTTGATGAGATCAGAACTGCTATTTCAACAGATAAGCCAACAAAAGAGAACGAACTTGAGAACAGAGACAATAGATATACATTACAAGCAGCTTGGACACTTCTCATCAGCAGACTGAATCTTATCTACGCCGTTGTCACTAGCACTAGCACTAGTGGAGAAGAAAGAAAGGAAAAAGAAAGAATGGAAAATAAAAGCGATGAGCGAAACCTGAGACCAGTTTCTCCATAGTGACCTATGTAAATGAAACATAGGAAGTGCGAAAAAAATAAATAAATAATTTCCAAGTAAGCCCTCTTTTGCAGCTACTGTGATTACTACGATCTCAAGATGTGACAGGATGCATTTATCCATATTCTCAAAATTTTGTTATGTCTTCTTTTAAAATGCTCTAATTTTCTATTGCTTTATTGAATGGTGCCACCAAAATCGCACCAAAATCTTACCTCACAGTAGATGCTGGAAATGAAGACCCGCTCTTAAACAGGCAGCATATCTCGTAGAAATATTCTCGTTTACTCGCCAAACCTAAGCTTAAGCAGCAACACTTGTAATTTTTTGCATGTTGTTATCACAAAGTTCCTGAAGTGTACAACGCTAGAATGATATGCCCTGTCTTTCAAGAACTTCATAAAAAATCTGATGTGTTGCACTCACATGACTATCTCTACTCTTGAACTAACCATTCTTACGAACTCCTATTCCTATATCTTCTCCATGTTAGTTGAGATAAACATTTCCACAAATTATCTTATTGTTTATCTTCTTGTAGGTACAAGGAGAATATGGGAATACAGTAGACTTTGAGCGAAAGTCAAATCTTTTAAAGCTTTCAAATTCCGTTCTCTTTGCACGGTTAACATACAAAAATGACTAACCATGTCCCATTTGACAGAAGTGTAAGTACTCCAAAACTCACACCGATAAAAAGAAATATCTCCGAAATGGTTCACTCAAAAAAAAAAAAAAAATAAATAAATAAAATTAAAAAAAAGTCTATCTCTTACCAGATATGCAAAAGTCATCCAGAATAAATAGGACTACATGGGCCATAGCCAGAAAACTCAAGATATATATTTCATTTGCCATACAAATATCTCAAACATATGGCATTTTAATCAAGTTCGTTAGAGCCATTTTGAAGGAAATCAAAATTTTGATAAAGTTTCCAAGTAAAGGCTAGTTTAGGGTGGAGCAATTTTCTACAAAATCTTCGTGTGGTATCCTTAAAATACATTAAACCAAAATAGCATCTTTGGTATTTAACCGCGTTTTCTTTTTTGAGTTATGCTATCCACAGACTGATAGACACACACACACACCCACCCACCCACCCACACACACACACACACACACACACACACACACACACACACACACACACACACACACACAGAGAGAGAGAGAGAGAGAGATGCAGTGAGGTAGAGAGAGACAGACAGACAGACGCACACAAAGACATTTTTCCAAAAATGCTTTTTTGGATTTAGGGGGCCTTTAAACCTGTATTTTCGGAGAAATTTCGACATCGAATTTTTGGGTGGAATACAATGCTCCCTCTACTTACGTAGTAGAGAAAGTAATAGAAACCCCAGCTATAGTCTGATTTTTAACACAAGATACGTACATTACAGATATCAAGCAAGGTGGATAAAGGGTAATCAAAGTTTACCCCATTGGTTACACTTATGAATCATGTACTCCACAGGTCAGTTATTGCTAGTTGTTTGCGAGAAACCAACCTTGCGTTGGCGCTCAATTGCGTTGTATGTTGTTAGTCTACATTATTAAATTTCACGTTAAAATACGTAGTTATGGAATCAGAAATTGGTGAGGTTACATGTATATCCAAAGTACTTGGTCCAAAAGGAAAATCCACTTCCAGTCGGGGTGTTACACTGCACAGTCAACCTAGAGTGGTTGTCTGTTCCCTTAAAGAATAATTGTTGATCAGGAAGAAGAGGAGAATATGCTTCTTCACAATGAACCTCTTATTCTTTTCAACCAAGTGAGGAAAAAGGTCCCACATTCTCTTCAAATAAGTGAGACAGCTGTTTGTAGAGTCTCTAACGATCAGTAAGCTACAGTCAAGTCCATCGCAAATTCCAACTCCTGGGAAGCAATTACACACGAAAGGAGCACCATAACACACGTAAACTTTACTTCTCTTAAAGAAACAGATTTTTGAGGGAAGCCTTAGCTCCTTGAACAAAATCCTGCATGATCTGGAACATAAGTAAATAATAATAATAATAATAATAATAATAATAATAATAATAATAATAATAATAATAATAATAATAATAATAATAATAATAATAATAATAATAATAATGAAGATGATAATGATAATTACAGGAGTAATAATAAACAGGTAACTGATATTTTGAAGGTGAGATATTCTAGCGCTAAGGGCTTCGGTTTTAAGAGAATTCCAGAATAGGAGCTTGAAGGAAATAGTGTGATTGGATGAAATTTGGGTAAACGGCGGCCATAACAAGTGATGGTATGCTTGGAAGTACAAGTGGCCCCTTTATAAGAGGCAGAGAGAGAGAGAGAGAGAGAGAGAGAGAGAGCGAGTCGACTGTAAATTAGATACTCAGAATCACAACTATGAAGGCATAAAGACGCAATGAGTTCGTATTGAGAACACCTTAGTTAACAATAAATTAGTTTTGTTCTGGAGGTAGCCTAATATAGACTATCTCTGCATGTTTTCACTGCCATGAGAGAAACCCGAATGCTTGTTTATGTTTCTAGTATTGAGGGCTCAAGAGGGGCCATTTGCGTAACTTGCTATCTGCTTCTTGATAACACTGCATCTCTCCACGTGGAGAAGCTGATAGCTGTTATATGTTCTTTTAAAAATCAGACTTTATTTAGGTGTGGGGGTAGCCCCTGCCATGGCACAGTGGGCTAGAGTATGGCAGCTCTAGTTGCAGGCCACGGAATGTTTCGAGGTTCGATCCTACTCCTAGGCATGGGGCTTTAAGCTTCTTCCAGTGTTAAATTCACCGGACTCCTAGTAGGAGGTAGTGACAGTACCAAAGAGTTTTAAGTCGAACTGCGAGGGCCATTGAGCACTCTGAAATTCCAACATTGCAGGTGGGGGCAACTAGGAGGCCGTGAATCAACATTTATAATTCTGTTGTGAAACATCTCTGTTATTTTACTTAAAGATTCGGTAGCTATATTTGCTGTTGCAGAATCCTGTTGCAACCAACTATAAGATTTATTTCTTCGGCCAAGTGATCAAAAATGGCCCCAGAGTTAGTCCCCGATATCACTCTGCATTAATTGTTTCATTAGCGAAAATGGGCCCCATTATTCTTCTACCACAATCGCACACCACACTCCAGTTTTCATGAGGAACTTGGACGTTTGATGCAATAGCTCAGGTTTTTCTGGAGCCTCATAACTAATGTGGTGAGTGTTTACGCACCCATTTAGTTGCAATCAAGATTAATCGGTGAAAACAAAAGCTGTGTATCAATGAAATCACTTTCTACAGAGCGGAAGAGCCAATCGCAATAAGTTATTTACTTACTGGGGTCAATTTGTTTTAGCGCTTGCACTCATATTTATAGCGATGGGTTTTCAGTTTTAAGTGAGGTTTCTCGCAGAAGATTAAGATGCACCTGTTTGTTGAGGTAATTTTGTTTAGCGAATTTCGGGGAACATTGCTCTAAACTGGCACCGATTTCATCTGTTTCATTTTCTGTTAAAACTGATCTTGCCTAACCCAAAGCTTCAAATGTATTCATAATTGCACGTATAGATTATCTTGCAGGTGATATAATTGTGAAACTTTCAAAATTCTCCTATGCACACGGTGAGTAGATTTGTGGTTTTAGTAAACTTTACAACTAAACGCACGTTATTCCATAGGCAAATTACGCACCATGTTTACTGAAGCGATAGATGCATCTGCTAACTGCACCTGACACAATAACAACAACAATGAGACATGATGCCTATGCCCCTTCGAGCGGGAATTGGTGGTTCCATTAGATAGCGGGGAAACAGTGGAGGAATGAAAGGCCATGAGAGGGTTGCCATGTAATTTAAAGTTCCTTTGTCTGTTGGGCTCTCTGTTGATCAAACAAGACTTCAACCTCCACGGACATTATCGGTACTGACGGAGGGTTTGCAGTACTGTTTGCGTTTAAACGGTACATTTGATTTTTCCCTGTCTGTTTAATGGCGCTAATAACATTAATTATTTAAAGTTTTATGGTGTTAATTTATTCTAAGATGTTTCAGAATTTAGGGCATTTTGCACATTTTAGAAAAAAAATTAATATTCAATCACTTAAAGAGATTTGTTCTACTATGTTATCCTAATTTCACTTTGCTATTAAGCAAAATTAGTACTTCAGAAAATCCCAAAATATTATGCAATGGATCCTAAGTTTGGAACTCATTTAAACTATTCCTTGCAGCCTGTAAATAATTGACGCACTTGAAGACTACTGCCAGTCAGCGCTGACGTCATATATGTCTAATATGCTGAACAATGGACCAACATAAAAGAACAGCTCAGAAGTTGCATAAATTCGTTGAATCTGTCTGGGGTAAGTTTTCCAAATTCATAACTTGACATTTATTTTTGTTTTTGGCAGCTGAGTTGTTCTAAAAGAGTAGCGTTAGTATTTGTTCCATTATCATCGTTTCAAAATAGTACTGGACCCACAATTTTTATTTTATATTGCGGATACTGATGCAAAGGTTGTGCTTCTCAAGTATTTTTCCACGTACAGCAGAACCTTGTAGTTGATATTGTACATTTCACATTTGTTTTTGCGCTACCGATTAGTCTTATATATATATATATATATATATATATATATATATATATATATAAGTATACATAAAAGTTTGTTAAGTTGTACTTCTTTTGGAATGGGACTTGGGTAAAGTTGCGATTTTTAAACCTGGAATTTTTGAGCGGCCATTATTGCATTTTTGTTTGCCTTATGGATAACGGGGTGAAGCAGCTTATCCCACCTCCCTCTATATCTTCTCCCCCCCCCCCCACTCTCTCTCCCTCTCTGTATCTCTTACCTGATTAGTTTTTGGCTATTATTTGTGGATTGAAACCATTGATTAAGGGTGTGCTAATGTCCGGTATTCCGTGGTTTGATTACTTCATTCAGCTTTCCCCGCATAATCTACATATACAGAATAGAGTATGGCGTATAACCTGCAAACAGATTTCATCCCTTTCCTCTGTACTTCATTTCATGCAAAACTTATCAATTTAATTATGATATTTTAAAATGTTCGAAAATGCAAATTTTTGGGCTTTCTAAAAGTAGCAGTTTTATATTAGCACATGTTTATATCATTCTCTTTGGTTTTCTTCCTCATGTTCCCATTCCTTTTACATTTGTTAAGTTCCGATATTTCCCAAAACTTTAGGTTTATATTGTATTGAAATTCAGCTAATGTTTACAAAACTATAATAAATATAACGGCTAGAGTGAAATAAATGTTCATAAATCTCCTAAGATGGTGCTTAAAATGCGTTAGTTGCACATTAAAAATTTTACCCCTTTAGGTGTTAGATGGAAACAGAAAAACTAGCACGGTTTTCGACATAAAATAATCACGAAAATGATGAGCTTTATATTTAATTATTATACCTTACTTCCGACTAAATTCAATGTGAGACTAACGTCAATCACTTCTTATCTCGATCTTCCGTTGGACATCAAAACAAATATTATCTCAAAATAGAAGTATTAGAAACGCACTAGTTCACAAAAGTGAGCACAAATAGTGCATTTAATTATAGAAACTCTACATTTAAGGGAAACTTGCAGAGTTTACATTATACTTATCCTCATAAGGACGTGTTAAATGGAATGTGTGAAAGCAATTGCTCAAAATGAGCACTCAGGATTATATTTTTATAGGGAGGTCGTTGCATTTATTGAAATTCTTAAATTATTCAAGTTAGCAATCCAGGTGATTTGTAGACTGGGGAAGTAAGTGGAAGACACACAAAATTCAAGGAATAAATGTGATTGTTCAGTGGTGGCTTTGAAATTCCAAACGCTTTGCATGACCAGGAGAAAGTACCAATAGAAAATTATTACTTGAAAAATGTATAAATATTTGACAATTTATACCAATGACAAAGAATACCTTGAAAATGACTAACATTAGAAAAGTTGTTATTTGACATAAATTGTGTCCCATGACGGAATCTACCAATTTGTTATAACACGATTTTGTCTATCTCTTACGCTTTGCCAATTACCTATATGCACAAAAATCATTCAGAATTAAAAGGACTTCACAGTGTGTTCAAATGAAGTTCAAGATACACATTAAATAATATCTTAAATAAGAAGTGGAATCAGAAACTGAAAAGCTTAATGCCATAGCAGGGACCTGAACTACAGCTCTTCGTGTCGGACTGGCGAGTTAGCCATGGTAGCTTAGTGGTTAAAGCAGCTACTTGATAAGCGGAAGATCCGTGGTTCAGGTCCCGGCTATGGCAATGAGTTTTTCAGTTTCTGATTTTACCTCTTAAACATTGCTCACACACGGCTTGTGTGTTTAAAAACACTAGCAGTAAGCTTGTTGACATTAATAAATAATAATATCTTAAATATTTTACTAAAAATCGTAATTTTTGAAAAGTAGTGCTTTTTTCCATGCAAAGATTAGCATGGAATGTGAGGCGGCAATCTTTACTTGCTTCACGTTGATAAACCAGTTTGAAATAGCATCACTTCTCGTCGATTGAATCCCGAAGAATTATCACACAGTGTTGTCGGTCGAACTACTTGAATCAACAATGCTCTCCGTCGCTTAACAAGGTCTAGAAGCTTCTTTGAATCTGTGCTTTTGACACTGATAGAAGCAATGAGGGTTCTCTCTCTCTGGGTTTCCATGAGGGGTTTCGAAATAATGACAGATTTTTGAATTTAACTGCTTTAAATGAAGAATCGGCCTTTTTTTCTCTCTCTCTCTTTTCACTGTATATATTGCCGACCAATATATGTATTCTCGCATAATTAACCAAGCAATCAACACTATTTGCAGACACAAATAAACTTTAAGATGCTCACTTTATGTCCGTTGGTTTTTGATTAATTTCACGTGAAAACAAAATATACGTCTATACCCTTCGAAAGACTGTTAACCAACGTTCGTTGCTTTATGCGGAAAAACCGAGCTGCCGCATTCAAATTCGTTGGTTTCGCTGTTCCCATCCCTGATTTTTTCGTTTTCTCTCTATACTTATTATTTATTTAAAATTATTACAATAGTTATTATCGTTGTTATTTTAAATGCTTATTTTTCTTAAATAATTAATCTTTTAAAAGTATCTATAAATTTCGATATCACATGGTGGTATTTTTTTGAAAAACCTTTTGCCACATCCTTAGAAGAAGCTGAACTTAAATACCAAGTTTAACTTTTCCTTTTCAGTTATACTTTACACACACACACACACACACACACACACACACACACACACACACACACACACACACACACACACACACACACACACACACACATACACACACACATATGCACAGAGACATTTTTCTATCTATTCATTGTTTTGTTTTCATTCAGATATCCTCAAACCGTATGTTTTCTGTGGAATCCCTAGGGCAAATTGTTTGTTTATTGGAATACATTTCCTCTATAGGTAAGTGATAGGGAAAGTAAAAATAACCTCGACAATGGTGGACTGACACTCACTCTTATTATAGTTTTCTTCCTTGGGTAATTTATATTCATGTTATGGCAAGTTCTGTTCCTCATTTTGTAGTTTCGCCATTTCTCTCAAATCGACATACGACTTACGTTTTTATAACACACATAGGTATTTTTTTAATTTTAGCAAAATAACATCACTTCTCTGTACAAAAAACTGTTGTATTGCGTTCACATTGTCCATTCCAGTCATTCTACGAAATATTTTTACAAAAGCTTATTTTTCTATCTATTACATGTTAATGGTCATGAACTTTCATTCCACATTTACACATTCCGTTCTGGCTATCAGAATGATACGGATGGCTAAGACACATTTTTCAAAAGCGGATCGCTATTTGAGGGCTTTCAAATTCCCTGCTTTTTTCGTGATCATGAGAAAATGCGAATATTGACATACCACTTGAAGCAAGCATAAGAATTTGAAGATTCAAACCCATAACAAAGAATATCTTGGAAATGTTTAGAGCCCAATTGCTTTTTCTTGAAAACCTTCGTGTTATTCCTTGGTGCTCACTGATACAAATACTGTGATGCCGGACACGGCACAAAACCAAGGACTTCACACCACATACCCGACCGGCGAGCAAACAAATGCGTTCTAGGTCGGGCTGCCTCGCGCGACTGTTTGTGAGTACGTGAGTAACAACTATCAGAGCGGCAAAACAAAAAGGGGTATTCTCCAGAGATTTCGAGAAAGATTTGGCTGCGTCATCGCCGGCGTGATTGAAGGAGTTCACGAAAGATCCGTGTGACGTCACCCTCGCTGTATAAGGACGCGAGGAAAGAGAAGTTAGAGTTACAGTTACCGTTTTAAGTGTTCAGTGTCAGTGGTATGGTCGTCGTGAAGAAGAGTTAACGAGCGTCGAGTGATTATATCGTCGGAGTTAGTGGAGAAAGACACTGACAGGACTCAGTCAAGGTTACGAGAAGTACATAAGTAGTTGTGAGTTGTGATATCGCGAAAGACTAGACCAGTGCTCTCCAACTTTCTTATGTGCTCGGGCTCGTTTAACTCATGCCGAAGGAGGCGCGGGCTCCATCACAACCCCCGTTCGGGCAAGTACCCTTCTTTTGAGAGGAAAAAGGAAAGCGCTGGTTAAGAAAGGAATGAATACGGCTTTAGGTTTGCAAAAACATACTTTATGAGTATGTACTGGGAACATATTCGGAAGGAAATAGTTTGGTTTTAAAATTTGAATTAATATTAGAAATATTCGGAGTAAAAACCTGCTTATGAAGGGCGCCAGAAAAATACATCACTGGCGTCATGGCGCTCGCGGGCACTGCGTTGTACAGGGCTGCTGTAGACTGTTTTAACGATAAGAGGAAAACTGTGTATTTGTGTAAAAGTTTAGAAGACAATAAGGCGATGGAAAAGTAACCTGACTGGATTTTATCATTTTGGCGCAATGCCAACACAGGTGTTCGTTGAGTTATGCTGTTTAAAGACAGACAGCCAGACAGGCAGGGAGGCAGGCAGATAGGCAGGCAGTCAAGCAGACAGAGGGACAGACACATGATGGTCTCGATGGCTCGGTTGGTCAGGAGCTTGCCTCAAACCCATTCCTTATGTGTGTTTCGATTGAAGCCAGTTTATCCATGATCAGCAGTTTAGCATCTTTAACTATTTCTTCCGTTTCCCTCACATTCCTTTGATTTTCTAAGTGGCAAACGCTGGAGTACTTTTCTGTAGCCACAGTCAATGCCTTGTCTTTCTAGCCCCAATAAGTCACTAACTCCGAAGTAACATCTTCCAAATAAATAGATACAATAATAGCTTTGTAATCTGGAAACCATGCACTAATCGAAACACCCGAAGGCAAAGAAAGCTATATCAAATGCTCTTCCAAGAGGCGTCATGCCACAGTCTCACTTATCACCAGGCTTATATAACCCTGCTACTAATGATATTATCGATGAACACTCAGAAGAAGATGTAAGCGATCACCATGACTTCAAACTCGTCCGAGATACACCGCTTCTAACTGTTTTGGGAGTTGCCGACGACATAGCTATAATCGGTAAGATCAGGAAGCCGCTGTCGAGTTAATTAGTCTTGCAGTACAGCAATTTGGGAAGATAAGATTAGAGGTCAATCCAAGGAAATGCACAGAACGTCATATCCGAAATGGAAATATGGTCATTAAAGCATTAACACTAGATCACATCTGTAGGATTAAAACCATTGAAATTGGAGATCCAGGCCTTCGCAACTGAATTTCAATAAGAGTGACGTAATTGGAAGGTTTCAGAGCAAATTGTAATTGTTAGTATCATCTCCTTTGTTAACAACTCAACAAAACTTTCAGCTCTTCCTTTAATACATCACCAATTTATCCATTCCGAACTAACGATCAGGCTAAAATGACAAATATACGTACTTTCCAACGACTATATTTCCTTAAAAGAAATCTTACAGCTACCCATACCATATTATATATTGCATTCTGACACTCACACAGATTCCAAGTTTTCTGGGAGAGCAGTTAATCTGTGTAATATATATATATATATATATAAAGAGTGTAAGTAAAATGATCCGCCAGACTTTAACAGCAAATTTCTCATGTTGTGGATAACAAGAAAGTCTAATACCAAAATATTGAAAAGTTTATAGTTTTCTAGAAAAAAATATTTTTATCAATAAAGTTTATCATCACCTGGCTGAGTTATTATTCACTGAAGGCTCTTGATTTATAGCCATGTTCATAGAAAATTGAATAAACAACAACTTTTTCCTTTGGCGTTTTCCAGGAGATTCGGCGGTTTTTGTGTAAATTAAGTTTAAAAGAACTCACAATTTGTTGCCTTTTTGTTGCAATAAATTGTGGGCTTTATAAACCTAATTTTTGATACTCTGTTGACATATTTATAGCTGTGTTTCAATTTTGACTTTTTTCACTGTTTTGTATATTTATATACCTATTTTCTTTCTTTAGTAGTAATTTTATTTTTTATTGAAGTTTATATCTGGCTATTGCCATGGACTGTTTTTAAGGGTGCTGATGACCACGAAGTTGATCACCCTTAAGCCTACAATCCCCTCCTTTTCTTCAGATGTAATTAGAAAAGAAAGCAAAATCAGTATTTCCATGACAGGAAACCAACCCACGGCCTTTGTGCCTACATCCTTTGACGCTTCAGATTGAACCGTAAGAGCAATCAATGAAACATTTCTGGTGTGGGCTTCACAACACAAAAAGGCAGCTAATCGTTGCTCAGTGTCGCACTGTCAGGTGAGCAGTCCGATATTTGAGATATTTGTAGCATTAAATCTTGAGAACCCTGATAACTAGCTGCTGAAAATCGATATTTCTATACTCGGGCAGCAGTTTTACAGACATTCTAAACCAATTTTTTATCAGGCTTAGCTTTAACACAGACGTATCAGCATCTGATATTATATGTTTAGCACCATATAACTCCGTTATGGTTAGTCACTGACCACACATTGCCTATCTTAAATTACTTATATCAGTCACAACTACAATCTATCGAATTATTTCGGTGTAGTTCATCAACACCCTGTATAGATTGTGAGAAACCAACACTCATTTTATTGACCTGATTGCAAAGGATGTCTGACAATTATTGTGAATTCCATAAGTACTCCTATTGCTGGATTTAGTTAACAGGAATTTGAATAAAAATATGACCAGACACAGCAAATACCCATAATATAAGAAAAGGTAAGTCGCTCATGATGCAATGGTAAAAATCTGTATTCGTGGCGGAACTTTGTTATTTACTTATCTTACGTAGTAAATGAGATTCAATATATGTTTCTATGAACTTTTTGCGTACTTTGTCCTCCAAAACATCGTTACAAGTTTCCCACATATTGTTTAATAGTAGTGTTGTAAGTTTTTTATACTACAACCATTTCAGCTATGAAATACACTGCACATTTGGGTGAGAGGCCAGTTTAGTAGCCACAGTAATCCATTATGAGAGAATTATGCTTTGCACAACAGCCTTTGTTGACATTTGGCCTTAATACAGCTTGCAGCTGTGCTGCAACTGTTTGTGCAACTAACATACTCCCTCATTATCTGGTTTGTCATGAGTGCAAATTATGCTTCTTCAGTTCAACTTTTCGCCTCTTTCTCGCTGAAGAAGAGTAATTACCACCATAACAATCAAGATAATTTAAGAATCGTTTTGTGATATCCTTATTTGTTTTGAAACATGAATACTTTTCCTATGAATAATGCAGATTATCATAACCATGCCACAAGAAAGAACTACATAGGAGGATTAAACTCCAGTGATTCATACAGCATTTACAGTAAGCAATTGCCTTTCAATATACACCGTATTCAATGAAACATTGCTATAATGCAATGGATATCTTATATATTTAACCGCATAATATATGTATATATATATACAGGATGACACAAGAAGCACCGAAAACGCTTAGTATGTTGTATGGGATGGCAAACTGATCGGCTTTCAAATAGGAACCCATGTCCGGAAATGCACGATTTGGACGCTGTAGTGCATGGAAGTGTGAGATGGGTGTGCGTTCACATTTCGTCAACAAACCCAACATCGAGCTGTCTACATCACAGAGTAGCTTCGAACTGCGTACCTCTTACGTAATTTCAGAGCTTATATCGGCGTTGGTAAGCCTCATACACAGTTGTGCGTGCGGTTGTTTTGAAGATATTCAATCGCTCTATGGACTGGAGTCATAACGTGCTCCGCTGACGTTACAGGAATGCCGTACACCATACTCTTCATACAACTCCACAGAGAATAGTCAAGAAACGTCAGAGCTGTCAACCGTGCTGGCTATGGAACTGGTCCACCTTTACCAATCGATTGATTTGAATGTACGACGTTGAGGTGATTCCGCACATTTATATCAAAGTGTGCTGGAGCTTATGTTGGCCATTTCAGCAGCTGTGTACTGATACGTGTCGCTCTGCTGTTAAAAACGTCACTGTACTAGAAACTACGCAAGTAACGCAGTAGGATGCGCACCAAGAACTTTATGGAGGCATTTAGTGCAGATGCAGGTAAGTTATTATGCTCAGGTCGTTCATCTCAGTACACAGATGGCTAAAGGGTTGCATACCTTTCATATTAAGATGCCAAAACGAATGTTAACAAATTGTTACAATCGTTCGTTCTGAAATTTCGACGCTCTCCAGTGCCCAAGCCGTACATTTCCGGACAGGGATTCCTATCTGAAAGTCAATCAGTATGTACTGGGAGTCCCAAAAAAAAGTACCAACAACGCTTAGTATGCTGTGCGGGACGGCAAACTGGTCAGTTTTGAAATAGGAACCCCTGTCCGCAAATGCATGGTTTGGACGCTGTAGCGCACTGAAATGTCAGATGGTTGTACGTTCACATTTCATCAATAAACCCAACATCGACCTGTCTACATTAGAAACGGGCTTCGAACTTGTACCACCTACGTCATTGCAGAGCCTATATCGGTGGTGGTGAGCCTTATGCACATGACGCAATACGTGCGGTTGTCCTTGAAGATTTTCAATCACCCCGTGAACTTCAGCCATAAGGTCCTCCACTGACGTTACAGGAGTGCCATACATCATACTCTTCACATAACTCCACAGAAAATAGTCGAGAAGTGTCAGATCTGGCGACTGTGTTGGCCATAGAACCGGTCCTTCTCCAGCAATCCGTCGATATGAATATGCGGTATTGAGGTGTGCTGGATCTCAAGTCGAGCATAGCTGTGTACTGGTACATGTCGCACTGTTGTTAAAAAGGTTTATGTATTGGAAACTGCACAAGTAAAGCAGCAGGATGGGCACCAAGGGCTCTATGGAGCAATTTAGTGCATGCTCAGGAATGTTATCGTGCTCAGGTCGATCATCTCAGCACACAGATGACTAAAGGGTTGCATATCTTCCATTTTAAGGTACCCAAACCAATGTTAACAAATTGTTACAACCGTTTGTTCTCAAACTTCGACGCTCTCCAGCGCCCAAACCGTGCATTTCCGGACAGGTTCGAAAATTGATCAAGTTGTCATCTCGCACATGCTAAGCAGAGTCGGTGCTTTTTTTTTTTTTTTTTTTTTCTTCGGGGGACAACCAGTATATGTTCCGCCCAACTTGGAAACGCCTCTAACAATTTCTATCAAAATTTGTATTTATATAGGGTATGGCTTATTAAGTTTATCTACATAGGTGTCATTCCTAAAAAAACGCGATTTTACGCATAACAGTCACAATTACTCTAAACCTTATTTTGGCCATAATTTATCTGTTAATGGGCCAATTTCAACAAACAAGCCAGGATATTAAAGGGCTCGTCACGGAAACGGCTGCAACAATTAGGATGAAAATTTATATTTAGTTAACGCTTTGCTTTTCAAGTTTATATAAATAAGTATCTTCTCCCAAAAAGAAAACACGATTAAAAAAAGGAAAAGGAAGAAAAGCCGAGCGAAGCTTGGTCGCCCAGGTACTATAATTAAACGAGCAATTCTTGTATATAGGGTGGAAGGGAATCATTACATTGCTTCTAATATGTGCTTCATAGAAGCATTACAAACAAAAACCTCTAATGGCATTTTGTTCTTTGATCAGCCGACTTCGATAAAAATAAATGGTTTTTGTTCCAGATTGGATGCGCAATTTCACAAAAATGTACGAACATAACATTTTGTTACTTGTAAGATGCGTAGAGTAACTTATTTCTGACATAGCTTCGGTAGTAATTATGCGCCAGCACACAGGGGTTCGAAATAATTAATCACTTAAAAAACGCAAAGGAATGCTCTGAGTGCCTTTTTCAGACGCAAGGCATGTCGACAAAGTTGCGTTGAGGTTGGTCAGGGAATTGACCTGATTTCCGCGTGTAAACAGGTCGAGCACTTTCCCTTTCCCTAATGTTTTGAAAGGTAACGGTTGTGACTGGCCTGCGTTCGTACAGTAAACATAGAAGGAGACATTCATGAGACGCGTGGTAGCATAGTGTTTGTTTATGTACTGAACCAGTGAAAGTGACACACACACAATCGGTAGTGTCGGCAGCTTGTTTTCCACAAAACGATCTCCGTAGGAAATGGTCAGAGACAAAAACGTATGATAGAAAATGTGCTCCAAATACCGAGATCTACCACTGGTTTAAATGATTGTAATGACTTCCCTTCCACACAGTATGAATCCTCTGGATGTTTTCTTCTGTGGAGACGAGAAAAGCAAGATCTACAAAACAGCAACCACTGCCGTCGAATCTTGAGAGGACGCACTGGCTGCGGAAGAAATACGCAACAATGAGGGTGTTTTTGTTAGAGTGCGACGTAATTGATTAAAAAGGTGTGAGGCTTGCAGGTGCGCAAATGGTGGATATTTTGAACAATACCTGTGAAGTGGGTGAATCATTTGGTTCATTGCTTATTCGTTTGCTCTCACCTTAAAAATATCACTGGTACACTTTGTAAGAGCCTACAAATGTACCTTTGTGTTTATAAGTCAGAGAGATGGTTTGGTTTATTAAATTACAGCAGTATCAGCTATGAAGCGATTTAAGTTTGATGTTGAAGGAAATGATAAACAATATCCTTAGATTGTGTGTTTAGGTTACAGTGTGCGTTACTGGAGAATTCAGATGTACTTATTTATTACGACGTAACAGACACGGCATGGTGTGTCTTTGTGTTTACACTCACGAGTCGTGCGGCTCTGTGACGCGTGTTTGTTTATGTACTGACCTAGTGAAGGTGAGACTTGCAGTGTTGCCAACTTGTTTTCGATAAAACTATAATATCTGCATAGGAAATGATCAGAGACAAAAACGTAAGATACAAAATGTGTTCCAAATACCGAGATCTATCACTAGTTTAAATTGGTGATAGACGGTTCATAGACAATCAATTTGAGATAGGAAACCTATTGTATAGGATTAAAAATACAGAACTGTGCATTAAAATTGTTTGAGGATACACACGCCCCTGATCATGTCCTCTGCAGCTATAACGCATGGTGGGGAAACAAGCGGACGAATTTCGTAGCCTGTCTATTTAGCGTAATGATTATGGTGCCCGGACGCAAAGGCACACACGTATTAAAAGCACAGGGTTAACTACTCCTAACCCCATACTTTTTAAGTTATTTTTTCTTTCTTCATAAGGGCATGCTTAATCTAATTTGGTTTACACGAAACATTTGTGTCGCTGTAATTTTTCGTTTAACTAATCTTTTATCTTTTTGTTACCAGTTTGTTTAGCTATTATAAATACTTGCGTGACCTAAGTAGTAGGTGCACACTGGGAATTTCGTTTTCACTTAAATGAGATGGTTCAAGCCTAACGCAATGTTAGTATGTGCTGAAGGAAATAGGAAATGAGATGTAGGTGCCTCGAGTAGAAAACAGTCACCGCAAGGTGGTCTAAGTGTCTTCCAGGGTTATTAAAATCACCTATTGGCAGTATTAGACATTTGTCATGCTAACAGATAGGTATTCAGCGTCTCTTTGGGAAGCTGTAGTACTTGGTGCTGTTACTTGATTCAATGTTTTGTGAATTGTTTACAAAGGGTCAACTGTTGGAAGGAAAATTTCTGTTATTGACATGGACAAATAGGCTACAGCCAGCTTCAGACAAATTGCAATACATAAACCTCCAGCTTAAGTCATCAGAGTGAGAAGAAGCAAATGTGCATTGCATATCATGGTCGTATTTTGTTATTTTAAACCAAACGTCGTCTCTCCTCAGGTCCAGCCACCCTTAATATGCACTTTACACTCTCCCAGGGCACCCCATCAAGTGCATAGGTACCGAATATCTTCCACAGGCCGAGATGCTATGTCCCCCATCCAAAAATCGTTTTACCGCTTCTTAGTACACGAAAGGGAAGACCGAAAATTCTACTAAAATAATATATTGCAATGTAAATAATGAAGTCAGTTTTACAGACTAGCTGACAAGATATATAGAAATGTGTGTATATAAGCATTATAGCACATTGGAATTATTATTATTATTATTATTATTATTATTATTATTATTATTATTATTATTATTATTATTATTATTATTATTATTATTATTATTATTATTATTATTATTATTATTATTATTATTATCATCATCATCATTATCATTATTATTATTATTATTATTATTATTATTATTATTATTATTATTATTATTATTATTATTATTATTATTATTATTATTATTATTATTATTATTATTATGCTCGACCGAGCGAGAAGGCTCTGCGGTAATATGTGAAGCTCGCATTCGGGACGTCCCGAGTTCGGTTCCCGTCGTCTGCCCATCTCAGCTTTGTATGCTTGTGGTTTTCCCTGGTCGGTAGCTGAATGCTGGGGTGATTCCCCATCTACCACAATGTTCCTTCCATTATTTAATTTTTGTTACGCTTTATGCTCATGTTTCAGTTCAGGTGTACTTCTAGGCTTTGTGGGGTTTGGTGGTGCTGGAGTGGACGCTTACAACCCCAGACACTAGAGTGCTACTTGGTCGATGCCTCTTTCATCGCTCACTTTAGGCAGCTCCAGCAGTGAGAAGGGTGTCCGAACCTGCAACTTTTAGAGTAAAAGGATAAACAGTAAAGATATACTGGATCTCCACATGCTTTCACGGCCTAAAGACACATAGGGATTCTTCTTTTTTCTCTGTTTTTCATTTGTTTTCAAAATGTGTAGTTCCAAAGGAGTTCAAAACATTCCTTTTTGGTAGAACCTCTCTGTACAAATATGTCAAAAGCAATGGTTTCTGTAGCTCTGTAAATAGCAGAAAAAAGTAAACATTCAAGTTTCTCGAGACATATCAATGATCAAAATTTTGAAAGAAAGTGGTAGCTTTGCAAACACTGTGTAAGTATTTTAGCATCCCCTCTAACACCTAACAAAGATAGGAATATTTAATACATTTTCAAATTCTAGTCCATTTTCCAGTATTGCCTTTAATGGAGAAAATGTGTTAAAGACTCGCATAGTTCTTTCCTCTGTTTACCTAATACCCAAGGACCTGATTCTGTTCAGAATAAATTGATAGTTTTTTATCATGGCACGTGATTATTAAAACACTTGTTTATTAGGTGATACTCCTTATGATTTTATTTCAGTTTTCATCTTTTCAATTTAACACTTTTTTCCTCTTCGTGTCTTTATTTGGTCATATTTTGGCATTTATATTGAGCATACATATAAGAATTGTATACTGATATTTCATATAAGCACCACTTTTCAAAGAGCAAACATTTCACTATTTACTTCAGAATCAAGAGTAACTTTGTATACCCTTTACTGGAATCTTTGGAAGATACATAATTCTTGTTTAATGACTGGTTGTTTGTAGCACAAAGGGTGTGGCACAACTGACGTGGTAGGTAGAGAAGCAGGTATTATTATACTCATGTCCAATTCAGGAGTCAGACAGGTTGCTTTTCCTCGTTTTGCATTATTACTGAACGCGTAAACTCGAGTTGCTGTTGCCCTTGTCCTTATGTCGTGTCAGGTTGTGAAGTTCTTCTCATTCTCAATGACTTTCGTATAATCTGAATACCAAAAGAGTTAATGCTACAGTTTCATAAGGCCGGGGAGATCGCACGATTTCCAGTTATGTTGACATTGCAGATAAATGAATTATCCAGTATTCACATCTATCAACTTAACATAACCTCCTATATTTCCTACTTTTAAGGCCAAGGATGCTGGCATTTTCATACTCTTAAAGTTAACAATATTTTGATTCATAAAGATATAAAATACAATCAATCCTGCTGGTTGATTTTTACCACCTAAGTAATTGTCCTCTTACTTATACCAGGTGGCCATCTGTTCCGGCATTGGGGTAAGTAGATAATCCTTCGTGCGTTAAAAGCGTTGCAGAACACAACAGTGCGATTCTGCTTGTAAGAGAAGACGAGCGACGTGAGATAGTTTTCAAGGCTTGAACTATCGTGTGTAGTGATACCAGACAAGAACAGTCTTTAAATATTTTTCACTTTACTTACAGGTACTTCATTTTCCAGGGAATAAATTCACCCTTGTATATGCCGCTATTGTCTAACATTACGGATTATATTACATTGGCATTTTTTCGTTTCTTATTAATTTCATTGTTGTTCATTATTACTTTCAGTTATTGTTACTATTGCTATTGCTATTATCACATTAGTACTTTTATTATGTACCTATTAATTTAGTTTTGTTATTCTTCATTATTCTATTTTTGTAATAATATATATTATATATATTGTTATTATTGTTATTATCATCATCATCATCATCATCATCATTATTATTATTATTATTATTATTATTATTATTATTATTATTATTATTATTATTATTATTATTATTATTATTATTATTATTATTATTATTATTATTATTATTATTATTATTATTATTATTATTATTATTATTATTATTATTATTATTATTATTATTATTATTATTATTATTATTATTATTATTACTGTTACTATTAGCACCATCATTAGTAAAAACACCCAACACCTATTAGTGCTGCTACTACTACTACTACTACTACTACTACTACTACTACTACTACTACTACTACTACTACTACTACTACTACTACTACTACTACTACTACTACTACTACTACTACTACTACGACTACTACGGCTACTACTACTACTCCTACTGCTGCTGCCAATACTACTACTACTACTACTACTACTACTACTACTACTACTACTACTACTACTACTACTACTACTACTACTACTACTACTGCTACTGCTACTAGTACTACTACTGCTACTAGTACTACTACTGCTACTACTACTACTCCTACTGCTACTACTGCTGCTACTACTACTACTACTACTACTACTACTACTACCACTACTACTGCTACTGCTGCTGCTGCTGCTACTACTACTACTACTACTACTACTACTACTACTACTACTACTACTACTACTACTACTACTACTACTACTACTACTACTACTACTCCTACTACTACTACTACTACTACTACTACTACTACTACTACTACTACTACTACTACTACTACTACTACTACTACTACTACTACTACTACTACTACTACTACTACTACTACTACTACTACTACTACTACTACTACTACTACTCGACTGCATCTTGACTTTTCAAATATTTCCTTGGTCCAGTAGAAATCACTTCCCATCCTTAATTCACAATTTACCTACTAGTTTTCTTAATTCTATGTTCAAGTTTTAAAATTAAGGACATATAACATATATCTTTTGAATTAATTTCCCAAATAATCTCATACTTATTCCAATACTTACTTTTTACTTTCTATACTGAGAAGTAGGGGAAATATTGTATTCCGCCCAAAAATTCGATGTTGAGATTTCACCGAAAATGTTTTGAGACCCCCTGAATAAAAAAAAAAGCATTTTTAGAATAAGGTCCATGTGTGTGAGTGTGTGTGCATATGTATGTATGTATGTCTGTCTGTCTGTATGTATGTATGTATGTATGTATGTATGTATGTATGTATGTATGTATGTATGTATGTATGTATGTATGTATGTATGTATGTATGTATGTATGTATGTATGTATGTATGTATGCATGTATGCATGTATGCATGTATGCATGTATGCATGTATGCATGTATGCATGTATGCATGTATGCATGTATGCATGTATGCATGTATGCATGTATGCATGTATGCATGTATGCATGTATGCATGTATGCATGTATGCATGTATGCATGTATGCATGTATGCATGTATGCATGTATGCATGTATGCATGTATGCATGTATGCATGTATGCATGTATGCATGTATGCATGTATGCATGTATGCATGTATGCATGTATGCATGTATGCATGTATGCATGTATGCATGTATGCATGTATGCATGTATGCATGTATGCATGTATGCATGTATGCATGTATGCATGTATGTATGTATGCATGTATGCATGTATGTATGTATGTATGTATGTATGTATGTATGTATGTATGTATGCATGTATGTATGTATGTATGTATGTATGTATGTATGTATGTATGTATGTATGTATGTATGTATGTATGTATGTATGTATGTATGTATGTATGTATGTATGTATGTATGTATGTATGTATGTATGTATGTATGTATGTATGTATGTATGTATGTATGTATGTATGTATGTATGTATGTATGTATGTATGTATGTATGTATGTATGTATGTATGTATGTATGTATGTATGTATGTATGTATGTATGTATGTATGTATGTATGTATGTATGTATGTATGTATGTATGTATGTATGTATGTATGTATGTATGTATGTATGTATGTATGTATGTATGTATGTATGTATGTATGTATGTATGTATGTATGTATGTATGTATGTATGTATGTATGTATGTATGTATGTATGTATGTATGTATGTATGTATGTATGTATGTATGTATGTATGTATGTATGTATGTATGTATGTATGTATGTATGTATGTATGTATGTATGTATGTATGTATGTATGTATGTATGTATGTATGTATGTATGTATGTATGTATGTATGTATGTATGTATGTATGTATGTATGTATGTATTTTTTTTTTTTTACAACATTTTATTCCTGCATGTTCCATTACAGAAATGTAATACTACATGCATATGGTTTTACATAATTGAACATATGAGATTACAGTAGAATCGTTATTGGTTTCGTACAATTATGAAATGGTAGTTATTTTTAAAAGTTCAAAGTCTATATTGTTCACATACTTGTGGAATAGTTTCATATGTTTTTCCACTAATTCTTGATTTGTGATAGGCCACTTCGCACCTTTAAGTGTCACGGCTTTCTTGAAATCGTTTCTTTCACGGTTAAGTAGTTCACACTCCCATAGGATGTGGTGCACCGTTTGTGTTTCCTTTTTACACACACATGTTGGATCATTCGTTAATTTGAATCGATGGAAGTATTCACCAAACTTCCCATGACCGGTAGTTACTGCTGTGAAGTTGTGGGTAAGCTTAAAATTCATTTTTAGTCTTTTTTCAACGCTGGGGAAATAGGTCTTTGTAAGTGCAGCATTTTGTGTGGTTTTCCACTCGTTTTCCCATCGTTTCAGACTCTCTTGTTTCAGTTCACTTTTCATGGTGCTAATGGGCTTTAAATCGTACACTATTGCTGTAGCTGTGTTGTTTGCTGCTTCTTTAGCTAGTGTATCAGCAAGCTCATTTCCTTGAATTCCTATATGCCCTTTAACCCATGTAAAGTTTATCTTCCATGCTTTGGATTTTAGGATTGATAGGTTGATTCTTATTTCCTCAATCAGAGGATAATGTTTTCGGTTATTCCGTAGAAGATCTAATGTTATCTGGCTATCAGTGTGCACTGCTGCAGATTTATCTTTAATTTCTATGGCATTAAGAATTTTAAGAGCTTGTAATATAGCGATTTGTTCCGCTTGGTTGTTGGAGCACCTGTTGTGTAATTTAAAATGATATTTTTGTATTGATTGATCTAGATAGATTATAACAACTCCAGATCCTACACCCGTGTGAGTTTTGCTACCATCGGTGTATATTTGAATTGCATATGCCTCTGTTTCGTTCTTTTGTTCAATGATTATATTATCAGCAGGATGGGGCCATCTTTCGTAGCTTATTGGGATGTCAAGTTGGGCTGTTGTTTTTGCTCTTCCCCTTATAATATTGTGGTAATTGGCTATTTCCGTTAGTTTAATGATGATTGGAGTTGTTCCGGCCAGAGTACATAGGGCTTCGTGTGAAGTGGTCCTGAATGCTTTTGTAATTTTAATATTTACTAATCTTTGTACCTGTCTTATTTTCTGGGCATTATATTGTGTTTTTAAAGCATCTATCCAAACAGGCACTCCATAGGAGATCAGTGGCAAGATTGCTCCTTTGTAGATTATGCTCATTACTTCAGAACGCAGTCCCCAGTTGATTTTTGCCGATTTTCCTAATGCATATATTAGTTTCTTTGACTTTTCCACTATATGATCAATATGCTGACGGAATCTGAATCTGTTGTCTACTATTATTCCTAGATATTTTATAGTCTCTGTCTGTTCTATTTTGCCATTGTCAAGGTATACGCTTAATCGTTGTTTAGTTTTTGGTTTCCTTCGAGATATTAGCATTACTTGACTTTTGCTTCTATTGAATGTTATCTTGTTTGTTGCGGCCCATGTTGTAATTTTTTGGATTTCTATATTTGCTTGATTCTCTAATTCCAATGTGCTTTTTCCTTTGATAAGAACCAGAACATCATCGGCAAAGATGATAAGTTTAGTACATGGTTTGAAGTTTAGTTTCAGTAAGGAGTCATAATAGATGTTCCATAGCCCAGGCCCACAGCAGGATCCCTGTGGGCATCCCTTAGTTGCTTTCCTTTCTACCGAGATACTGTTTGTTGTGAGTGTGCATCGTCTCTCACTTAAGTAGCTTTGTGTTAACCTGTACAAATTCTTCGGACATTGGAAGTTTTTTAAGGCATTGAGTATACCTGGCCACCAGGCGCTATCAAATGCCCCTTTAACGTCTAAGCTGATTGCCGCTACACTGCTGTTGTTTTGTAAACTTTCTTCAATGAAATCCTTGGCCGACATGATTGCATCTAGTGTACTTGTTTGTGGTGTGAAACCGCATTGATTTTTACTTAATTTACCATTAGAATATAAATAGTACATAATTCGGTTTATAAAAAGTTTCTCTAGTACTTTGGCAGCAACCTTCAATAGACTTATTGGTCTGTATTTGGTGACTTCTTCAGTACTTTCTTTACCAGGCTTTATAATAGGTATTATTTTAGCTGTTTTCCAGACTTTTGGAAAGTTTCCTCCTTCTAGACATTTGTTATATAATGCTTTTATATACAGTGGCGTTGAATCAAATGCTAGATTGAGTATATTGCTAGTTATACCATCATCTCCTGGGGCTTTTTGGCTGTTCATATTTTCTATAACGTCTCTGATTTCATTGATAGTGAATGGTCTGTCATCCTCTGTGTTTGGGGGTTGTAGTATATTGCTCCTTATTTCCCTATGTTGCACATTGTCAGTTCCTTCCTCATCAGTTGGAACAAAGTGATCCATTATGTAATTCACTGTGTCAAATGTGTCAATGGTATATGTGCCATCTGATTTCTTAAGGGTTGAAAGGATGTGGTTTTTCCGAATTTTGCCAGATGCCAGTTGGTATACGGCGTTCCATGGGTTTGAGTTCGTAGTTATGGTGCAAAACTCCTTCCAGGACTTTATTTTCTCTCGTCGGATAGTTCTTTGGTACATAGTTTTTGTTTCGTGGTATTGTAGCTTTCGTGTATGTATGTATGTATGTATGTATGTATGTATGTATGTATGTATGTATGTATGTATGTATGTATGTATGTATGTATGTATGTATGTATGTATGTATGTATGTATGTATGTATGTATGTATGTATGTATGTATGTATGTATGTATGTATGTATGTATGTATGTATGTATGTATGTATGTATGTATGTATGTATGTATGTATGTATGTATGTATGTATGTATGTATGTATGTATGTATGTATGTATGTATGTATGTATGTATGTATGTATGTATGTATGTATGTATGTATGTATGTATGTATGTATGTATGTATGTATGTATGTATGTATGTATGTATGTATGTATGTATGTATGTATGTATGTATGTATGTATGTATGTATGTATGTATGTATGTATGTATGTATGTATGTATGTATGTATGTATGTATGTATGTATGTATGTATGTATGTATGTATGTATGTATGTATGTATGTATGTATGTATGTATGTATGTATGTATGTATGTATGTATGTATGTATGTATGTATGTATGTATGTATGTATGTATGTATGTATGTATGTATGTATGTATGTATGTATGTATGTATGTATGTATGTATGTATGTATGTATGTATGTATGTATGTATGTATGTATGTATGTATGTATGTATGTATGTATGTATGTATGTATGTATGTATGTATGTATGTATGTATGTATGTATGTATGTATGTATGTATGTATGTATGTATGTATGTATGTATGTATGTATGTATGTATGTATGTATGTATGTATGTATGTATGTATGTATGTATGTATGTATGTATGTATGTATGTATGTATGTATGTATGTATGTATGTATGTATGTATGTATGTATGTATGTATGTATGTATGTATGTATGTATGTATGTATGTATGTATGTATGTATGTATGTATGTATGTATGTATGTATGTATGTATGTATGTATGTATGTATGTATGTATGTATGTATGTATGTATGTATGTATGTATGTATGTATGTATGTATGTATGTATGTATGTATGTATGTATGTATGTATGTATGTATGTATGTATGTATGTATGTATGTATGTATGTATGTATGTATGTATGTATGTATGTATGTATGTATGTATGTATGTATGTATGTATGTATGTATGTATGTATGTATGTATGTATGTATGTATGTATGTATGTATGTATGTATGTATGTATGTATGTATGTATGTATGTATGTATGTATGTATGTATGTATGTATGTATGTATGTATGTATGTATGTGTGTTTGTGTCTGTGTGTCCGTCAGTCTGTGGACAGCATAACTCAAAAGCGAAAAGTCAGTTAAAAGCCAAAGTTGGTATTTAAGTTTAATGTCTTTCAAAAATGCGACACGAAGAGTTTGAAGAATATTCCCAACCTAAACTACCCTTTACATGGAAAATTTTTCGAAAATTTTGATTTTCTTGAAAATGGCTCTAACGATTTTGATT
Source organism: Tenodera sinensis (assembly GCA_030765045.1). Classification (NCBI taxonomy): domain Eukaryota; kingdom Metazoa; phylum Arthropoda; class Insecta; order Mantodea; family Mantidae; genus Tenodera; species Tenodera sinensis. The sequence continues at coordinate 169,416,181 of CM060962.1, forward strand.
AAAATGCCATATGTTTAAGATATTTGTATGACACATGAAATGCATATTTTGAATTTTCTGGTTATAGCATGTGTAGTCCTATTTACTCTGGATGACTTTTGAATAACTCGTAAACCGTAAGAGACAGACAAAATCGTACTGTGCAAAAATGTAGATCTCGCTAAAGCACACAATTTATGTCCGAATACATTATTTTGTAGAGTGAACCATTTCAGAGATATTTCTTGTTATTTGCATAAGTTTCATAAAACTTAACACCTTCGTCAAATGGAACATCGTTGTTCATTTTTTATTTGTTAAACGTACAAAGAGAACGGGATCTCAAAACTTTAAAAGATTTGACTATCGCTCAAAGCTTACTGTATTCTCATAATGCCCTTATCCCTACAAGGAAATAAGCAATTAGATAATTTCTGTAAATGTTTATCTCAAGTAACACGAAGAAGATATAGGAATAAGAGTTGATAAGAATGGTTAGTGCAAGAGTAGAGAAAGTCACGTGAATACAACACATCAGATTTTCCTACTTGTATAGTGGTCACATCCGTTTAGAAATTAATTTATAGTCCTCTAAAAACAAACTTTAATACATTAGACAAATCTCATCAGGTCCCCTTTGTAACCATTATATCATTTTTAATGGTATTAGTCATTTTATAGAACAATTTTCAAACACCTTTATGTCACCAAGATTCATGCTGCTGTTAATTAAGAAGTTTATCTTGTACCAGCATACCCACAACGTAACATCTGGGCACATGCAACACATGAAACTGAAGGGAAAAATTTGAAATCAGGAATGACGAATGCCACAAAATCCCAAACCTGCGTTATTCATACTTCCAAGTCAAAGGCATAGCTTTGCACTTACTATAAATAGATATGGCCTAAGGCAGATCGGTTTGTCTTTCTTATGTTTTTACTTTCTCTACTACGTTTAGTAAATTAGAGGAAATATTGTATGCGATCCGAAAATTCTATGTCGAGATTTCACCGGAAATATGTTTTGAGGCCTCCTGAATAAAAAAAAGTATTTTAAGAACAAGGTCCCTTTGTGTATGTGTGTGTGTGTGTGTGTGTGTGTGTGTGTGTGTGTGTGTGTGTGTGTGTGTGTGTGTGTGTGTGTGTAACAGAGAGAGAGAGAGAGTCTGTCGGCGTGTCTGTCACTGTCAGTCTGTGGACAGCATAACTCAAAACGAAAAGTTGCTTAAAAACCAAAGTTGGTGCTGAAGTTCAATGTCTTTCAAGGATGCGACACGAAGATTTTGAAGACAGTTCCTCCACTCCACCCTAAACTACTGTTTACATTGAAAATTTTTCGAAACTTTTCATTTTCTTAAAAATGGTTCTAACGATTTTGATTGAAATGTCATATGTTTGAGATATTTTTATGAGAAATGAAATGTATATCTTGAATTTTCTGGCTATAGACCATGAAGTCCTATTTATTCTGGATGTCTTCTGCATAACTGGTAAGAGATAGACCAAATCTTACTATACAAAGAATGTAGATCTTGCTAAAACACAGAATTTACGTCTAAATACATTTTTTGCAGAGTGAATCGTTTCGGAGATATTCGTTGTTATTTGTGTAAGTTTTGGAGAACCTATACTTCTGTCAAGTGGAACAGCGCTATTCATTTTTTATATGATAACCGTACAAAGAGAATAGAATTTGAAAGCTTTAAAATGTTTAGCTATTGCTCAAACCCTACTGTATTCCCATATTCCCATTGCACGTACAAGAAAACAAGGTTTAAGATAATTTCTCCAAATGTTTATCTCAAGTAACACGAAGAAGATAGAAGAAGTGTTGGTAAGAATGGCTGGTACAAGAGTAGAGAAAGTCATGTAAGTGCAACGGATCAGATTTCTTCCATATGGTTTCTTGTATGCCTGGGCCATGTAACCTGATGGTGCATGCCAGTTATACGAATCACATATGCTTCACTTAATATTTGACAGAATATCTAATGATAAGGGCAGAGGGAGAACAGACCAGAATAGCTATAAATTATATAATATGATAATAATAGGGTCAGTAGGCTTTTCGCCTTCACTATTGTGACGCCGGGCTCGGCGCACAACAATGGATGGACTCGGAACGAGCTGCTTCACACCAAATACTCTGTTGGTGAAAAAAAGGGTTCAAGGTCAAGCTTTGCCACACCACTCACGTGACCAAACACGTGATTAACAACAATAGAAACGGCTAAGTAAAAGGGGTTTTCTCCAGTGCCTTCGAGAATGATCTGGTGACGGCATACACCGGTGTTTGTGTGTGTGTATGTGTGAGTGGGTGGGTGGGTGGGTGGGTGGGTGTTGTAGAAAAAGGTTGGTGTGACGTCGTCCTCCATATACAGAGTGGAGGGGATGTCATTACATTCCTTCTAATATGTGCTTCATAAAAGCATTACAAAGAAAAAAGTAGAATGGCATTTTGTTCTTTGATTAGTCGATTTCGAAAAAAATAAATGGTTTTTATCCAAGTTGGATGCGTAATTCCACAGGAACGTACGAAGATAACAGTTTATTACTTGTAAGATGAGTAGAGCAACTTATTTCTAACATAACTTCGGTAGTAATTAGGGGACATCACACAGTGTTTCCAAATAATTAATCACTTAAAAGACGTGAAGGAATACCCCGAGCTGCTGTTTCAGAGATGAGGTAACTCGACAACGTTGCGTTAAGGTTGGTCAAGGAATTGACTTGGCTTGTGATTGGCCTGCACTGCCACACTAAACACGGGAGGACAAGGCAGGGTATGAGTTTGTTTTCAAAACACATCGTTGCGCTGTTTGTTTATGTATATTGTATGGAGATAGGGAGAGTGACTACCCACACAATCTGCAGTGTTGCCACGTTTTATTTCGACAAAACTGAAATATCTGCGTAGGAAATGGTCGGAGACAAAATCGTAAGATACAAAATGTGTTCCAAATACCATGATCTACCACTGGTTTAAATAAATGTAATGACTTGCCTTCCACCCGACATAGGACAAGAGGCAGCAACATAGTGAGTTTAGTTTTAGTTAGTGCTACTGTCATTATCGGACAGTGTGTCAGCGTGAGACAGCTGTGCGTGCCACGCGCGCGCGCGCGCGCGTGTGTGTGTGTCGTCATGATAGTTACATCGGTGCGTAGAAAGAAAATCAACGAACGTCGAATGATTGTAACACCGTAGTTTAGTCTATGATAGACAGAGAAAGTGAAGAAAGACATTGAAAGGACAGAGCAAGGTTATGGGAAGAACAGTTGTGAGTTGTGAATGCCCAAGGAACTGTGGATTGTGTTAATGACGAGAATAAAACTGTGTATTTCTGATAAGAGTTTAGAAGACCCTAAAGTGACAGAAAAGTAACCGGACGGATCTTTTTTGTTACATTATTTTAGGTGCTGAAATGCAAGAAGTGAGGAAGGCTAAAACGCAGAAGCTACGTTATTTACTTCCTTACTTCCTTATTTATTTCCCAAATGACCTAGCTGTCGTCGGGCCCTTAAATTCCACTCCACTCCATTCTTATTTATTAATGAACGTGACAACTAAAGATCCAACTAAAATATTCATAGCTAGAGGAAAGATTAATATTAAATTAATACAGTAAAAGCGGAGGGTATGAAATGTACATTATGGAACGATTGGTTAGAGGATAACACAATGAAGCAGAACACAAAAGGAACATAAATGCAAAACAAATTTTCCAAATGTATTACATCAACTTACTTTATGCCATAGTTTAATGAACCAACTTAAGTTTTTATTAAATAAATCTATATCTGTGTACTACACTCTTTTACATAAGACTAACATTTTAAACAATAAAAATCTTTGTGGCTGCCAGTTCTTATTTTCAGAATAAAAAATAGATTGCGTTATTACAAGTATATAGTTATATGCTCTGGCGTATGTTGATATCGTCAATACTGTTATTTAACAACTTGAATAAAAATAGTAATAAATAACATTGTCTTCGAATGTATAATTCTGTGTGAAATTTTCTCTAAGTATTATTATAAGGTTGAAAACCAGGATGAGTACCAAAATTCTAGATTAAAGGTATTTCAAGAACTTTTCAACTGATGCTATGTTTCTTTTGACCGGTGAACTCCAAGTAGCAGAAGCATGTTCGAGTTTAGATCTAACGTGAGCACTATATAATGAAAACAACGAACGAATGTCAACACTAGTAGAATTTCTCAACATACGAGCTAAATTTGTTAAAGTATTTCAATCAAATATATTCTGTAAACATATATTTGATTGAAATAAAACTCCTAAACATTTAAAAATCTTCATGATAACAGCTATATTACTGTCTGTTCACAAGTTCGTGGTCTGAGGGGACTGGAGGGGACAGGAGAGGTACTACTCGGCCACGATATGTATGCACTTGAAGGAGGGCGTCACAGGTTGAAATTAAAATGAACGGGTAAGTAATATTACTCAAAGATTATTGTTCAAAATTTCTCCAAATTGAAACATTTATTTTATTATTATCATGACATGAATCACTACATATATCATGCATCAGACATCCAGGCCATTGCCCATCAATCAGCATCACTAAATTGCAACATACAAGTTGTGACACCTTCATTTTTCATTGCCCTTCTTTCTGTTACAACTAAGTTATATGTAGAAAACTATCTCTCGTCAGCATTTGATACTGGTAACCAAAGACATTGAAGGGACTCTTCATAGTAAAGGTGGTAACATTCACCTTTTGCTTTGAGTGCTAAGAGTGCTGTATCAAATTTGTTGCTACGGCCCAACTGTTCAACAGTGGCACAAAGTTCTCTGTGTTCTAAGTTTATTGCGGCGGCTTTGATAACACGGAATGTGACCCTGTCACAGAATAGAGAGTATACAGAAAGGAAACTCGGCAGATATCCGTGCGCCAAAATTTAGTGCGCATGCGCGAAGTCTGCCATATTGAAAGTGAGTAAACAGCTGTGTTGCTGAAGCTAAAGCGAATGGATACGTTGTGTTTATTTTACCTCGAGCATATTAGCTGCTGGGCATATCTAATTATCTATAACTGAAGAATTGTTTTATATGCCTACTGCAAAAGGTATAAATATGTGTTAATGTATTTTAAGCTTCGACGTGCTTATAATGAGCAGCAGTAAGAGAAAAGGCAGCCGATGGTGTTCGGCACTAAACTGCAGAAATAATTCACATGCAAATGTATTCAGGGGTTTACAATTACAGTAAATGCATTTCTGCAGTTCTGGTCTTACTTAAAGACACATTTCTTTTCTTTTGTTCTCACTCGAAGATTAAATCAGGACTGCCTTGAAAAATGTTTTGGTAGTATACGTCAACAAGGAGGCAACTCATGCAATCCTACTCCAATACAACTTAAAAGGGTATTCAAAAAGTTAGTTTGTCTCAGTCACTTTCAGCATTCAAACTCTTCAAACTGTGCTGAAGATTTTGACACTCTGCTTTCAAATTGCAATGACAACAGTAGTTCACTGAAATTGTGTGTAACAAAGAATTCAGTTTCAAAAAGCATTATCGTGAACTGTAGAGATGACAGGGAAAATTTACCCGGTACAAATGCACTCCAGTATGATTGTGGGCACTTAATTAAAAAATGCTTAACCAACCATGAATGTGATATATGTGTAGCATATTCACAAGAAGAAACAAATAATTTTAACTACTTATACAAATCTGTATTCTCATTTCAAAGCATACGAGAACAAGAATATGGATACCTTTGGAAATCTAAAATGTCCAAGATCAACGTTTATAACCTACATTGAATATCTGGAGAGCATTTTCACTGGCAATATTCTCAGATTAATGACAACAAATAATGTTGGAAACGCATTGATTAATTTAATGGAGAATGTGCAATTCAGCCACCCATACAAGGATTTCCCCATACGTTATTTAATAAGGCTGTTTGTCAGCATGAGAATTTTTTATTTCTTAAAGTTTGTGAATAGAGATTTGAAAAATAAAAGTAAAAGTGAAAAAAATTACAAATTAATAAAAGTGACACATCTATGAATAATATGATTTGCTGCTGCAGTTGCTTCATAAATGCAGATTAAACAAGCAATGACACACCTGAACACTATTTTCCTTTAATGCTGCAATAGAGTGTAATGTTGGCAGAGTAGGTCATGTGAATGTATACAGACTTTGTTGCTTTACTGTAAAAAGGTGAAATAAAATAAATGCATTTGTACGTATTATAGTAACTATTTTATGTTGTGCAAATAGGCATGATATAAAAAGACCACTCCTAGATCTCCTTAGCCCTTAATATAAAATAACCCTGACTTTTGCCATACTGTAAAGTTACTGCTGTTATGTATGTTAGTGCGCCATGATGTACATTTGTGTTTTATTTACTTCTTTGCTGTGTATGTCAAGACTTTATGACTCATTGTATGCAAAATCTGATTCAAGATTTTGTGCATTTTTATTCTTGTGGTAAATAAAAGCAGCTAATGAGCCACTTACTTATTAATTACTGCTATCTATTTTCCACTTATTTCATATTACTAGGGCTTCCTTTGTTAATACATATAAGTAGAAAACAAAATGTTGTTGGTTTCATTCTGCTTTCGTGCGTTATTGTTCTTTTTTTTTTTTTTTTTTTTTTCAAATTTTAATTGCCCTGAAATGTTGAGTAAGAACAGGGCGCTTTTTGTAAACGTATGAATGTCCTCAGTTCCGAATATGAATTATTATGTATCATTCCGGCTCATTTTAGTGAGTAAACTTCTTCATTGGAGGGAAAATAGATTGTATTAGTCTGAGTTAATCATATGTTGGGTTTCATTAGCGTTTCTTTAGCTAACAGTTTTCATTTAGCCGGCTAGATTAAGAGCTCCGTTTCGTAAAGCTGCTTGTTTCGAGCCCTGGTAGGAAGTAGCAATCGCTTCGTTAACTTGGTTTCAATATGGCGAAGCGCGCAACGCAACGGGTACATGCAGGTCAAAGAAGCCGACTCAAGCTTTCCTTTCTGTATACTGTCTATTCTGTGACCCTATGAAATAACCTTTTATTGTAGCCTCACCGATTACATTTTCGGGAGACTTTCTTTGTCTCTGCCAATAATATATATTTTGTAGTATTGTTAGAAGTTAATCTCAAAAGAAGCCGGGTTATTGATTCGTAAGAATTAAATGTGAACTCTTTCATTGTCATTAAAACCAAAACATTAACTCCAGCAACAATGAGTCAATGAATAAAAAAACATATTTCTAAGCAACATTTTAAAAAGTTTTACAATATATTACCACATAAAACAAAGCAATTATGATCATACCTTCAGTAATATCACTAGTGAGTTGTGTTTATTAGGTACTCTAGAAACCATGCGATATATTGTAGCAACACTGACACTGCTTACAGTCCAACTGTCTTGTAGATAGTAATTTTGAACTGCTGGTGTTACTCTGTTTACATCGTTAGCACGCCTCATTGCAAGAATCTTGGTATTGGTGATGCTTACTTACGCGACTGTACCTCCGAAACCCCGCCTACTTGTGACGTACATGTTTAGTAACCCTTCTCACCGAGTGCACTCATATTGTGGCTGACAAGTATTCCACGATAGTGTAACACGAGTTTTGTAAACATCGTAGACAACGTTGCTGCTGGTTAGGTTGCCAACTTACCTCCAATGTTATTCCCGCTACGTTTGCTCGCTAATAAGCTAATATCTCTTAATTTCAGTTCAAAATTGGACAAGACACTAGCATTATCTCGGAAGTAAAGAGGAGGAGAGTAGGAGTAGATAAATACCGCCAGGGGTGCTGCGAAATCTGCTATGGCATTGTGGTTGTAGAACAAAGGGGTTCAGAGTGACAGTTCTATGTGTAAAACGATGTTTATAGGATGATAGAAACAAACAAACCTAAAGAGGTTTTTAAAGCGGATGTGTTTTTGGTTTCATTGGGCCACACTGTCGTTTACTTGTCCCCATACAGGTGTGATCTCAATCCCATAGAACTAGCTTGGGCCAAGGTAAAACGAACAGTTAAATAAATGTAACGTGTGACTTTTCCTTACAGGAATTGCTCGATGGTATAACACTTATAACCGAAATGGCTGGTAGGGTTTTTGAAAACATATAGAAAAGGTAGAAAATTATCAGTGGGAAAAAGACGGATTAGTTGAAAATATCGTTTGTTTTATAAGCTCAATGTACTCATAAAATAAAAACATCTAGGTTCCGCTACTTTGATTGACGTCTTTGTTTTGATCTAGCGTGTATACACATTCCAAGGTTGGCAACATTATCGCAAGCGCGATTAGAAGCAGGACTGCTGCTTGAGATATCAGAATTGTTTACTGACGTACGTCTCGCTGCATTCCTCCCACGGACTATGACCTCGTGAACAACCTGCACCGTACACAAACAGCTTTATTACTGCTACATTTTCCAACAAACAAACGGAGGTATTGTTGATGGTCAATCTACCGCCTAAACATTCTCTAACAAATGAGAGAAAGTGCTTGCTCGACGTTTAGCAACTGATATGTGCTTTACACCGTAAAGGCAGCAGCAGTAAACTCACTTAATCTGCACTATCCTATCCACACTCGCGTTTACCCTGAAGATACCCACATATTTTCTGAGATACTAAGAGCCAGTTACTTCTCGTTCTAGTAGACGACAATACCTGCTTGTTGGCCTCAGTTGCTGGCCCTCGGCTCTTGTGAACATTTCGCTATGAAATATGCGGATGTATCAACTGTAAATATAATGATGGTCACACTAGAAATATTATGAAGCCATTTTTTATAAAATAACTGCTAAATCCAATATTTATTTAAATTTACCCTTTTCTCGATCAACCACTCACAAAATGGTGAAGCTCAGTCCTAGGATCTTCTCCAGCAGTTTCTCTGTGGACAAGATAATCCGCGTTATATTGAATATGTTATTGATAAGGCCAGCTTGTGTCAGGATAATTTGGGAACATACATAGAATTCAAGTGGTAAATGTAGTAGTGGATGTAATAGCAATGATGATGATGATGATGATGATAGTAATAATAATAATAATAATAATAATAATAATAATAATAATAATAATGATAATATAATAATAATAACAATAATAATAATAATAATAATAATAATAATAATAATAATAATAATAATAATAATAATAATAATAATAATAATAATAATAATAATAATAATAATAATAATAATAATCATCATCATCATCATAATATAAGTAATAAACATCCCCATTCACTCACCCATTGACTTGCCCACCCAGACACTCACTAACTCACTCACTGACTGACTCATTCACGTACACCCACTCAACCACTCACTCACACACCCACCCACTCACTTACGCAGTCACACACTCGCTCACTCAGTCACTCACTCACGCACTCACACACCCACCCACTCATGCATCCACCCACTCGCTAACTCACGCGCTCTCCCAGCCACCCACCCACTCACACACTCACGCACTCACTCATCCACTCACTCATTCTCACTTACACTCACTGCCCTACCCACCCTCTCACTCACTCATCCACTCATACACCCACTCATTCACCCACCGACTCACTGATTCACCTATTCACCCCCATACCCACCCACTCACTCACACACCACCCACTTTCCCTCTTCCACACTCACCCACCCACCAACACACCCACTCACTCACCTACTAGCATACTCACTCACACACTAACTCATCCACTCACTCACACATTCATACACGCACACATCCACGCACCCATTCACTCACGCACTCACTCAGTCCTCACTCACGCATTCACACACCCATTCACCCATTCACACACCCGCATACCTACTCACGCACCCACTCACTTATCCACCCACTCACGCAGTCACTCACGTACTCACGCACTCGCCCATCCACTCACTCATTCACCCACCCAGTCAATCACTCACTCACGCCATCACTCAGTAACTCACCCAACCATTCAATCACTGTTACTCACGCACTTAGTAGCTCATCCACTCAATCACCAACCCTCTCTCACCTACTCATTCAGCCACCCACTCAGTCACTTGCCCTCAAACTCATTCACCCGCCCACTCACCCATCCACTTACTCGCTCAAGCACTCACACACTCACACACTCACCCACTCACTCCCCCACCCACCCACTCACCCACTCAGTGACTCACTCAAGCTCACTCTCATTCACCCACCCACTCTAGCACTCACCCATGCACTTATTTACCTACGCACTCACCCACCCACTCACCCACCCACTCACCCACACAGTCATTCACTCACCCGCGCAACCGCCCACTTAGCCACCCACTCTCACACTCTGTGGCCTACCCAACCACTCACAGATACTTGTCCACTCACTCTCCCACCCACCCACTCACTCCCGCACCAACTTACTCACCCTCTCACTCGCTCACTCGCTCACGCACTTACGCTCTCACTCATTTACTCACAGAGTCGCTCACACGACAAAGGTTTGCCAACATTACAGTTGTTTGAAAACGCACGTTTAATTTCTCTACAAATGTTTGATATCGAGATTTCACTGGAAATTGTATGTAGTAAGGCCCCCTGAATCGCAAAAGCAGTTTTAGAAAAGGTTCCGTGTGTCTGTATATCTGTGTTTGTGTGTGTGTGTGTGTGTGTGTGTGTGCGTGTGTGCGCGCGTGTGTGTGTGTGGGTGGCTGGGTGGGTGGTTGGTTGGGTGGCTGGGTGGGGGGTGGGTGTGTGTGTCTGCCTCTGAACAGCATAATTCAAAAACAAAAAGATGATTTGAAACCAAAGTTGGTATTTAGGTTTGGTATCTTTTGCGGATGAGACACAAACATTTTGAAGAAAATTCCTTCGTCCTGAACTACCCTTTACATGGAAAAGTTTTCGAACATTTTGATTTTCTCGAAAATGGTTCTAACCATTTTGACAAAAATGCCTTGTGTTTAAGATATTTTTATGACAAAGAAATGAATATTTTAAATTTGGTGGCTATAGCCTATGTAGTCCTGTTTACTCTTAATGACTTGCATAGTTCCTAAACCGCAAGGAATAGATAAAATGTTATTGTAGATCTTGGTAAAACACAGAATTTATGTATACAAATCATTTCTTTCTTTGGGGGGAGTGCACCATTTCGGATATATTCCTTTCTATTTGTGTGGGTTTTGCAATAATTGCGCTTCTCAAATGGAAGGTCGTTATTCACTTTTTTATAGCGCAGCCGTGCAAAAAGAACGGAATTTCTAAGCCTTCATATAGCGACCAGCTTTAAAAGATTTTATTATGGCTCAGAGCCTACTACATTCCCCTTGCACCTACAATAAAATTAACAATGAGGTAATTTGTGCAAATGCTTACCTCGACAAACATGAAGAAGATAGGGGAATAAGAGTTTGGAAGAGTAGTTTGTACAAGAGTAGAGAAAGTCATGTGAGTGCAACACATCAGATTTTTATATACGTAACGAATTTCAATCTGGGCCTACATATTGTAGAAGCCTTAATAAATAGTATATTACTTAAAGCTAAATACAATCACTCTGATTTAAAATGTTGGGACATCAAACAATTTGCAACAAAAACCTGAAATCATTTGGATACTTTCTACCTCCAAAACCAAACAGTGTGTATACCTCCGATACGCAATTACACGCAATTTAAGAGTAATATGAATCTTCACGGTCCCGTCGCTCAAGTATGAGCTACTTAGCTCTCTCTCGCTAAACGTCAAAGCCTACCAAAACAATATAGCAATCACGGAAAAGCGAAAACATAATTGCCGAAAATTACTTCCCAGTACTCGAAATATTGAACATTCAGGAAGAAAAATAAATGGCAAAAGCTCTCACCCACAAAAGCTGTTCACGCAGTTACCTTTACAAATATATTTTTCTGTGGTGCAAACAAAATCGTCAACAATGTTCTGCAAAAAGGGTCAAAGGATGACATAACGGTCTCGTTACCGACAAAAACCATATTGCCACGGCTATTACGGTGACATTTGTGAATAGGGGAAGAGGGGAAGGGGGCGTGCTCAGAGAAACACTATTAATGAACATTTTCATGCTGCATCTGTAATCAAAGATGAAGCCTGTAAATAAGTGGGCCTAAGTTTATGTGACTTACCTTTGGAAGGTGTAAGAGCTGACGTGACACTTGCAGATGCGGCCTCTTCAAACACATGTCTGACGTGAATTCTGAGTAACGTGGCCAACTGTCAACAACAGCAATAACCCCCCTCCCCCCTCCCAAGATGACACGACTAATAGTTTTTATGCTCAATCGATTTCCTGTCATTACCGCGTATATCGTTAACAATCTACTTCATCAGTAGAAGTTCCAAGAATCTGATATTTACACAATTTTGCTAAACAGTTAGTTGGTAACTTCTCTAGCGGAAGTGTCCTACCGTACAGTATTTCTGAGCGGTGCATAAAATGACTAACAGCGACAATTTTGGAGATAAACTGGAAGTTAACACATCCTAAGAGAATACTAAAGGAAGCCAAAGTATCCGCAGTGTTGCACAACGAAGCTAAAACATTAAATTATTAAAACATGCAAAAATGTGAGTTTACTACAAAAGTTCGACAGTCGTAAATTATTTCTAAAATAAGGTCTCTGTATAGTCAGTACTTTACAATTCGGAGTACTCAGTGTTCGAGCACGAAAACAGGAATAAATGCAGCATGACGACATTTGGGCTGAAGTTGAGGCAAACGCCCCTAATTATACAAGTTCGCCGTATATTTATATCGGATTTAAAATTCCCATTGAAATAGCTCTAGACCTTTTTGTCTATTACATTACCTATATTATAATACGGTTTTTGCTTTCGAATGAAAAGTTTTCTTCTAATACTCATGCAATAGACCGCGGTTCCTGGGTGAGATTAAGATTTAATAATTAATTGCATTTCTGTGAAATTGCAGAGCTTCTAATCCGTTGAAATGAGTTACCAGATTGCAAAAGACAACGTGTAGGTTCTGATGCGTACGACATGGTGTGAAATAAGCAACAGTTGTAGCTTAATGACTTACGATTTAGTGAGTATTCGGAAATAATCAATGTATCCCTTTCATACGGACGTGTCGTTGGTTCTGTGTCCAGTCACTATCATGAATCCTGCACAATCGTTGGAGAGGGGTCAAGAGAGGGAAAGAAGGGTAAACTACGAAGGCCTCGTCAAATAATGACAGTATCCTTGCATTTTACTAAAGTCGCTTTCTGTACGGCGGTGCAGAAGAACCTGGACTATTCAACACTTGGCAAATGGGGAACCGTTTGCACCAAAATTACTAGACCTGTAAACCTTCTACAATTACACAATAAAAATGTTTAAACATGGGACATTCATACAAATGCCAGCAGAAGTAATAGATAAAACATTAAAACAGAAATAATGGAGTATGAGAGAGAGTTGGTAGGCCAACGAGAAAAAGTAGGAAACATGAAAATGGAGTAAACAGCACACATTGATAGCATACAAAAAATTCAAATACAAAAGTGGTTAATGAAAGCCTCCGGTAACAAAGAGTTGCGCATTGAGTGACGAGGCAGATTCAGCTTTGTAAAACTCAAAATTAAATGAGTGTCTACTAATAAACGTGTTACGCATCACTAAATTTACAACGAGGAAGGACACAAGTATCTAAAGGTAGGGAAATTATGTGGCGAGTTGAAACATTTTCAGTCCGAACAATATAATTTTATATGGCCCAGAAAACTTCAGGGCATGCTTTGCTGCAAATGCATTCATATGCGAATAGATCACCGAACTTAAACGGAGAGGACTTTCTGTAGCGTCGAGCGCGAATATCATGATGAGCAACTGGAAGATTCCGTAACGCACACGTGCAGATATCACGAATTTCCAGAGAGATTTTCGTGGAGTCACGATGGCGCCTAAGCGATTAACAACGATTGTGCATAAAAATAGACACGATTGAACAGTACAATAATTAGAAAATACACAACAATTGCGCAGCCTATTAGCGTTAACCAGGGGATACGGCGTGCAGGTTGGCTGCGTCGTCCCCCAAAAATCTTGTCGTTATATTCTTCATTTTACATTGTCAATAAAACACGTTCAAGTTAATATTCTTCATTTATATTGTCAACAAAATTCTGTAAGTTATTTCGTTTTCCTTGAAAGTGGCACCCAACTATTTTTTAGATATTGGAGAATCGATTTTGTTCCTTCTGTAGTCAATTTATGTTGTTATTACAAATACATCGGGTGTAAATTGTCAACTATAAACTTGATTTCTGTTTATTGACATTGTTTTTAGGTTGCTTTCTCCCTAAATATTTCCGTGTTATAGGTATAATACGCGGAACTGTTGACATTACCTTATTACAGAGTATATAATTTGTTTGCATTGGCAAAAATAAAATAGTTCTGAAGGAATACAAACACGATTCACAATTATAGATCTAAAAGTGTTAGCTTCATTGTCAATGAACCGGTTACATTGTAAGGACATGCGCAGTCGTGTTGCATTCTGTACGCGCAATCGTGTTTCAGATTTTTATCGGGATTTTGTTGTTTATGCCCAATCGCGTTCCAACCAAATTCTTATTATCGGGGATACGATCGGCCAGTGGCCAAAGATTAGAAAGTGGCGAATGTGGCTTGTAAGAACAGATCAAGATAAATGCATTTTGCTAGTCGAACTGTATTAAATGCGTGATTAATCCGCAAATCACTCAATTCTGAAGCTGAGTTAGGCAATACAAGATCCAGATTGGTTCGGGGGCAGTCGCTAACGAAGTACAATTCCGCAACGCGAATGACTAAGGCCGGAGTCAACATCGACTGAAAGAGTATTCTAATAGCCTCATAGAATCCAAACTTAACTTTCTGCAAACACAAATTCAATGTCAAGCCAGTTCGTAGAAAAAAATCTGATCCGGAGATTAGTGGAAAAACTAAGTCATTAAAAAATAAAAATGCATACTTGTGAATGTAAACCGACAAACTGTTGCAAAGATGAACAGCGGAGCACCTTTGACGGTGACGCAATCAATACGCAACTTATCCCCACGAGGTACCTGTTTAGGAAAAAAAACAAAAAAGTAATACTGTATTAAACTTTTTAAACTGCCGGAATCCAATAAAGCTACAGCGGAACTTTGTTAATTTCGCTTTGAACTCTCGGCATAAATTGGTATCGTCAAATCCGCCGAACTATACAAAACCAATGTCATTCTGGTGGCTAACTGCCCCAAGAGGGGCCTGAAAACCAGTTTCCGAAACCCACAATTCCGACATGATTAGCGCGATGGTCGACGTCTTTATAAACAAAACAGTGAATGGGTGCAGAACTAACGGCAGAAAATAATTCTATAGACGAATTAAATACCCGCGGAAATTAATGGAAATGGCGCATATGAGAACAGGGAAAAGGAAAGCACCTGAAACCAAACACGAAGGCTCATTCATCATCACACGGCAACGGTCCGAAGACACAGACCTGCATATCTGCTTGAGATTGCAAACTGCGTGGACAGGAGCCGAAAGTTAGAGGAAATCATGTTTCCTGGTTCAAACATTCTCACTTGACACTCCTCATGTTCGATCTGAAGTATACAACAAAAATTGGGACACAAGTTAAAAAATCTCTACACTATTCACCATCTAATTGAATGTGTTAATAATATCGTGAATAAGCTGTGAGATATGACAGTAAAGGGCAGGATCCCTATCGACTACGGATGTGAACTTTCTGGCGGCGGCTGGTACACCGGTTCCCCTCCCGGTCTGTGGGCTCACAGGTCTCCTGGAGGATCCTGGACTCGAACACCTCCCCCGATTTGGAGGATGATGTTTTACAGAGAGCAAGCACTTGCCATACGAACCGAAACTCCTGCCGATACTTCGAACCCTGAAACAACCAAGCAGACGAAAGGTGACATGAAATAAGAACTGGGGTGGAATGGAAGGACAGGAAATTTGGGGGGGAGGGTGTAATTATTCTTCCCAGCATCCGCCTAGCAACCCTGGAAAACCCTGAAAAAATCATGGGTCTAGAAGATTGGCCACGGGAGTCGAATCCACCACCTCCTGATTGTAAGCCTCACACACTACTGTGGAGCAATTTCGCTCGGTATTGAAACTTAAGACATAGGTCTGAAAAAGCAGAAACTGAAACTTCTAGCTGAATAGCATTGTTTTAGAAATGTACGCAGTAATTTCTGCATTTGCCGGTCCGGCAGCCTGCGGAAGCTCCAGAGAACACAAACATTGCATAAAATTCGGCTCGGAGTTTCGTAAACTCCGGAACATAAATAACGTCCGTTCAGTTCTGTTAAAGGACAAATGTGAGATCAACCTACGAGGGGCGGAGGACATTCGGAAAGCAGTGCATAGCGTGTCTTTGGACAGCTGGAACCTAGTTCTATTATACGGGTATTTTGAAATCTGCAGAACGATGGGCGAAATTTGTGCAAATAAATAAAGACTATGTTGAAAAGCGATTAAAACTACATAGCTTTAAAACTGTAAAACGCTACGTGCCCTTGTGCGCAGGCACATGCAAAATTTCGTGCAAAATTTCGTGCAAAATTTCGTGCAGAATTACTTCTAATCAACAGCAATAAACATTAAATACAGATTAGAAAGCTAGACGCTTCATTCTTAATAATATATCTGCAAACAAATCATGGGCTTTTGAAGAATTTTGCTAGAATTTCACCCATGTCTACCTTTAAAGTTGTTCATAAACAATAGCAAGTTTCGTTGGCCCTATTTCAGCATGAGCTTCAGCCACAATAAATGCCAGCTCATTGAAAACAATCGACAACAATGCAAGTAGCCCCCCCCCCCCCCCCCCCCACTTAAGCCATCTCACGCAGCAGACAAACCAATATACAGAGACCGGACCAAACGTTATACGCCTACACATGCAACGAAATGTCTGGAAGGAGATTTTCCACTAGACCACGGCCCACAAACCCGGATAATCATTGAAAGCTTACGCAATTTGATACTCTCCATATTCTTCAGGTAAGTTGACATGCTCGGTGCATCCCGTATTCTTTCACTATTTCAGATTTTCTTTTTCAAACCGTTTTCAACTTCTTGAATGACAGTCTTGTATTGGACACGCGGTTTTCTAAGAGACGGAGTGACATTGATTTGCAACGCACTGGGAAGCTCAAGCGACAACTAAAGACGCACGTGTTTTAAGCAAGGGGAAGTAGGAGCAGCTATAGAAGCTCAAGGCCGGAAGCTAGAAAAGCTAATCCACCCCCCCCCCCACTGCATTTCAAGAAAACAATCACTGAGCGATGACCTCTTTTGCTGAAACACATGGACGAAGTTATTTTAAATTACCACGTTTAGATTCATTTTCGACTGACATTTCTGAACAAAAACTTCGAATTAAGGAAAATGAAATTCAAATTAAATGTGTCCTTTTTACATTGCTTTAATACAAAATTCAAGAGACCAAGAAAAATCTTGGAATTAACGACGATTTCGAATTATAAACGTCCGAATTATCCCAATTCCACTGTACTAACCTTATTTACCTTTATTCGTGATAAAGTGCAGCTCTACTGCCTTGGTAGATAAAATATACTGTGCTGAAGAACAAATTATTTTGTAAGAATGATAAAAAATACAGGGTGATTTATGAAGAGCTGACACATTTCTTTCTTTGTTTAAAAGGGAGTTACACTAGCGACACCTTATTATACCTGAAATGTAGAGGAATTTTGGAAGATAATTTACCTACTTCTATAGCAAATGCTGAAAATGTCCTCCATCCTGCATAAGGCAAGGACACGTCGTTCCATGCTACTGGCCACTCGTTAGAGGACTGTTGTCAATAGCTTGAATCTCCTGTGTAATGTTGTACTTCAGATCGTCCAATGTGTGGGGACCTGTGACATAAATCCTGTTTTTTTTAAATAATACCATGGAAAGAAGTCCGACGATGTCAAATCTGTAGATCTCGGTGGCTACATGTCCCTGGAAATTATCCGGTCCTCAAAGAAACTTGCAATTAGTGCCATTGATTCATTTGATGTATGGCTTGAAAATATCCACGACTCAGCTGTACATCGTCTAGTTGCTCAGAAAACTCCAAGAAAATTCGTCAGTACTCTTCAGTGGTTACATTGCTTTCACAACAAATTGAGCTCACTATTCTTTGCGCCGATTTTAAACGGGTGCATAGGTGCTTCATGAATAACATGTGGATTTTCGCTGGCCACGCTTCATCTGTGAACCATGTGATAGAACATATGACATGATTTTTCACAATGAACGTGTGAAACCAGTGACTACAATTCAGTCGCCTATCTTTATCTGGTTCCTGTAACAGATGGACCACTAATCCTTTACTGCTTTAGGCCTACACTTTTCGCAGCTCTCTGACACATTGGGTAGTTGTACCCTGCGACAAAAGTCTTAATGACTTTTGGGTGACTGCACCAGTCGTGCTCTTTCGTCAAAAACTGTGGGATGTGACCGATGTTTGGCTTTTTCACTCACCAGAGATCCAGTTGTTTTCAATTTGCTTACCAGTTCCAGTATTGTGTTTCATTGGGGAGGATTCCGAATACTAAATTCTCTCTGGTATGCCCTTTGAGTAGTTGTAATTGAATTCGTGATCCAGAATTGCTTTACAAGGAAAAGTCGTTCATTTAATGTGTACTCTATTTTCACACTGACTGGAACAAAATCTCAAAAACAGTGGTCGACAATAAGACTAACAGTTATGAATAAAACTTAAACAACTGCACATCTACTGACAGGCAATCAAAACTCCAGAACATTATGCTTAATTTGGTGCTAAAATTGGCGCACTGAGTGAATTTCGAACAGAATAATTAAATAAAGAAATGTGTTAGTTCTTCATAAATCACTCTGTATAATCATTGTACACTACTGGAGGGGAGAATATAAGAACTTCTGCCAAAATAGCAGTGATATATGTGAATTAAACTTGAAAAGTTTATATGAAGAAGGCCGTGGTTTCGTTGCTATCTAGCAGGTCTTTATCGTAGCACATGAAGTCGGGTATTCCTTAAACAGCGTATTTTGCAATATAAACGATAGTTAATCGATTTTTTACTCAACTCCATGCTTAGAACAAGGGTTGGAAAGGTAGAATAAGACTAAAAATTGTCATATCCGGGATTAGTACCACCGAGCTTTCGCTCTAACTGCGATTACTCTAACAAACTGAACCACTGTGCCATTTTTATAGTAATAGAGCTGCCATTAATTCCACAAATCTTCTTAGTTCCCTGATTTAACTCTCACAGGATTGCTATCTCGCTGCTAATAAAAGATAATGTGCGCAAGTCTAATCCACACAGTTCAGAGGAAATGAAGCGTAATGTTAATGCAGAAATAAACGTTCCTCAGACTGCACCGCGTAGTGCTTTAATTTTATTGGAAATGCCAGAAGCGTACATAAGATAAATATTGGCAGATAGTTTAAATGCTTTCTTGCATGAAATGGGGAATGGTATTACATATTTACCATAGGCTTTACTGCAAACACTACTGTTCACCCGTTCAGCCAAGCCATCCACCTGATATCATGGGGATTGCATAGTTCAACATGATGTTGCAGGATTTATTATCTACCTGATATAATAAACAAGGTACACGTGAGCACAAAATTAAAATGCATATCTGCAGAGAAGAGAACGCAATTAAATGCGGCATTTCGTATTCCACACAATGAAAAGTTCCACTACTATTTCTTCCTCTTCTTTGTGTATTGGATAGTATCCTGTTCATTTCCCCTTTTAATCCTCGGATGAGTTATAAATGCTGTCAATCCATCTTATAACGTATTTTCCTCTTGTCATTTTCCCATCAAAAGATCTGCCTTCTTTGGCTCTTTTTACTAGACGGTTATTTCCCGTTGTTAATGTGTTCTTTTCAGTATTTCCGACGCTCAAGAATTAATTTTGTTATATCCTGAATTCGGCAATTTTCTCTGATTTCTGTATTGTGTATGTTATCTAGTAAATTTTTTCCTTGAATTGTTCTAAATATTTCCAATTCGCACGTACTAAATGTTTTGTTTTGACTGTATCTGCTGTGGTTTCTGCTGCATAAGTTAAGATTGGTCTAACTACTGTTTTATAAATGAGGGCTTTACTCTTACTGCCATATACTTATGTCTTTTATGCATCCTGATACCTGCGCTACTTTATCAGCCTATTCTAATTGTCGAATTAAATTTTTGGGGCTTGATATTTTAATTCCTAAATAATTAAAATTTGAAACCTGTTCAATAATTTCCCTTTCCACTTCTAAGTTACATCTCAATGGTTGTTTCGATACTGTTTGGCATGTAGTTTCTTGTGTGTTTATTTCCATATTATATTTCTTTGCTTTTATAATGAATCGGTGTAATAGCTTTTGGGAACCATCTTCTGTTTCTGATATGAGGTCAGCATCATCTGCGTAGCATATTATGTGAAATATTGTGTTTCCCATCTTGTATCCCGGCTGTTTGGCAGATCTTTAATTAATTTATTCAGTATAAGCTTAAAAAGGAATAAGAAATCAACTTGTCTAATTCTCTGACCAATTGTTATTTCTTCAGTTTATTCCACTACATTTATTCTTGTCTGTGTTGATCCCTATTATTGACCTAATCATTTGCATGGGTGCACCTTTTTATTGCTATATATGTACCATTACTGTTTGCTTTTTGCATAATATTATTTTTAAGTCCAAATATATTTTCATGCAAACATGTTTTCCTGGAATTACTTTCATTTGTGAGAACTAAGCCAATAAGTAAAGATTGTAACTTTTTTCTTTTAGAAAAATGAAACACCGCTAAGTCAATCAAACAGACATTTCCTGCTGCTGCAGGCTGAGACATTGCTTTTAGAAATCAGAGACACTAGAGGGAACTGCGATATACGCCTTTCAAATCTGGGATAGGACTGTCAACAACAGGAAATTGTATTCTCATTTCTTCTGAAAGACAGACGTGTGTGTGGGACATGTTGCATTTATAACATCCGACTAACGCTTTTAAATAAATGTTTCCGCTTTCAACGTACTTCTAACCATTCTAAGTACAATTTTGGACTGTATACCTGGACATAGTAAAAAGTCCTTTAGCATTAATAGTACCATGCACCACAACATGTGCTAGAATATGGGATATTTTCAAATTCGTTAACTTAGCAAAGTCATCATTTGAAAAGTCTTTTATTTTTCTTGTGATGTCCTAATATTGCTCTTACCCTTAGGATAAAATGTTGGCTTACCGAGAGGGATGGCCCAGGCGGCAACGTCTGTGGCCCACATTCGGGAGGTCGTAAGTTCGATTTCCGTGGCCGACATTCCTGACACTTCGGGTTTTTCGGAGTATCCCCGGGTCGCCAGGCGAATGCTGGGAAGGAGTTCCATATCTTCCGAATTTCCTGCCCCTTAATACATTATTCATTTTACCCTTCATTCCGTTAGGTTTCTTTCAGAGTTGGGAGCGTCGCCGAGCGTCGCGGCAGCAGTACGGCAGGGGGAACAAATGTGCTCTGGAAATCTCGTCCCTGGAATTGGAAGGCGGTCCTACTGGTTTTCAGGCTCCCCCCATGGGGTGGTACAAGCCTAAGGGGGTGGGAGTCGTTTTCCGAGTCCAGCGCCCCCTTGGGATTATGAAGCCATAGGGGTGGGAGAGGAACCGGGCTGAGCCAGCCCCGCCGGGGTACTTCTAACTGGGAACATGTAGTAACCCTGCCCTCTGCTCTGTCGTGGAAACGTTCCGGCAGCCCTTCCGACCTATTCGCTTCATCCACCCTCCCGCGGGGTGCCCTGTCAGGGGCACAGACCCGAAAGTTCGCCTTTCGGTAGAAATACTATGTTCTCCTCCGCAAGTTATCATTGAGTCAATATGTGAGCTTGCCATTTTCTGGCATTTGAGAACATTAAAATAAAGGCCTAGAAAGAGCTTTTACCACAAATCACGATTGAAAAAAATCCTTTGTGACTGCCTTCTTATAAAATATTAGTTTCATTTAAAAGTAATCGTTAACAAACTCTAAACTGAGGAGAAGTGAAATGCTGCCTTAGTTATTAAAATGCAACCGTGTGTGTGCGTGTCCGTTTTCTCTTCGTTTCACTGCAGGAGACGACACATAGATTGAAATACATTTCTGAGACCTTTCTTTTGTGACCAGGTTTATATTATTAAACTTAAAAAAAAATCTGATGTGTTGCACTCACATGACTTTCTCTACTCTTGTACTAACCATTCTTAAAAACTCTTATTCCTATATCTTCTTCGTGTTAAGATAAACATTTGTAGAAGTTATCTTATTGCTTATTTCCTTGTAGGTGCAAGAGGAATGTTAGAATACAGTAGGCTTTGTGCGATAGTCAAATCTTTTAAAGCTTTGAGATTCTATTCCCTTTGCACACTTGACATATAAAAAAGTGAACAACGATGTTCCATTTCACGAAAGTTATAAGTTTTCCGAAACTCACACACAGAACAAGGAATATCTCCGAAATGGTTCACTTTACAAGAAAATTTATAAAGATGCAAAGTGTGTATTTTAGCAAGATCTACATTTTTTGTAGATTATGATTTGGTCTATCTCTAACGGTTTACCAGTTATGCAAAGGTCGTCCAGGGTAAATACGACTACAGGGGCTATAGCCAGAAAATTCAAGATACACATTTCATTTGTCATAAAATATCTTAAACACATGACATTTTAATCAAAATCGTTAGTGCCATTCTCAAGAAAATAAAAAAAAGGGTAATTTAGCGGGGGCTTATTTTCTTCAAAATCTTCGTGTCGCATCCTTGAAAGACATTAAACTTAAATACCAACTTTGGTTTTTAACCGACTTTTCGTTTTTGAGTTATGCTGTCCACACACAGATTGACACACACACACGCACAGAGAGAGAGAGAGAGAGAGAGAGAGAGAGAGAGAGAGGACCTTTTTCTAAAAATGCTCTATTTTGGATTCAGGAGGTCTCAAAACATATATTTCCGGTGAAATCTCGACATTGAATTTTTGGGTGAAATATAATACCTACTTCCCCTACTTACCAGTACAGAAAGCAAAAAGAAAGAAAAGGTAAAGAGTATACACGGAGGAGGACACCTCGTGCACTGCGACCTCAGTAGATCTATTGTGACTAACACCACCAGCAGGCAGGAATGAAGTAAGGGAACCACACGGTGTCACAGGGTCGCAGCTAGACAGCCCACAGAGACGCGCGGAAGTCTCTAATAGGTGCTGAAATCTCCTCATCCCGGTGCCAGGCCCCGCCGAGCAGCCATCACACCGAGGCTCCGGTGTCACAGTGGCTGCCCAACGACACCCATTGCCGAAAACAGCAGTTACAATGCGTAAGCGTGCACGCCATCTGTCCGGTACCGAAACATCACGCGCCCGAAACCACACCTGAAAGATGATAAGTGAATGGAATGAAGGGAAATGATGGAAAGGAAATCTTGGAACCAAATTAACCACCCCGGCATTCGCCTAAGTGAGATGAGAAAACAACGGAAAAACCCATGTCAGAGTGTGCAGTTGCCGCGAATCGAACCCGGAACGTCCCGAATGCGCGTACGCACATTGCCTCGGCGTCATCTCATCTATTAAAGTTAAGTTCCATAATCATGTGTCATTTCAGCTGATTTAGTTTTTTGCTTTCTCTACTAGTAAGTAGAGGAAGTAATGTATTCCACCCAAAAATGCGATGTCAAGATTTCCCCGGAAATGTATGTTTTGAGACCCCCTGAATCCAAAATAAGTATTTTTAGAAATATGTCCGTGTGTGTGTGTGTGTGTCTGTGTATGTGTGTGTGCGTGTGTTTGTCCGTCTGTATGTGCCTCTGTGTCTGTGTGTCTGTCAGTCTGTTGACAGCATAACTCAAACAAGAAAAGTCGGTTAGAAACCAAAGTTAGTATTCAAGTTAAAGGTGTTTCAGGGATGCGACACGAAGGGTTTAAAGAAAATTGTTCCACCCTAAACTACCCTTTACATGGAAAATTTTTCGAAAATTTTGATTTTCTTGAAAATGGCTCTAACGATTTTGATTAAAATGACATGTTTAAGATATTTTAAGACAAATGAAATGTATATTTTGAATTTTCTGGTTGTAGCCTATGTAGTCCTATTTACTCTGGATGACGTTGGAATAACTCGTAAACCGTAAGAGATAGACAAAATCTTACTACAGAAAAAATGTAGATCTGGCTAAAACACACCATTTATGTCCAAATAAATCTTTTTGTAGAGTGAACCATTTCGGAGATATTCCTTGTTATTTGTGTCAATTTCGGAAAACAAACTTTCCTCAAACGCAACGTCGTTGCTCATTTTTTATATTAATAAGCGTGCAAAGAGAACGCGATATTAAAGCTTTAGAAGATTTGACTATCGCTGAAAGCCTACTGTTTCCCATATTCCCCTTGCACCTACAAGGAAATAAGCAATAAGATAATTTCTGCAAATGTTTATCTCAAGTAACATGAAGATATAGGAATAAGAGTTTGTAAGAATGGTTAGTACAAGAGTAGAGAAAGTCATGTGAGTTCAACACATCAGATTTTTACATTTTATAAGACAGCTCGCTGAAAAAACTAATCCATTATATTAAGATTTGCGTTGGAAAATATTTCACAGTTATATTTAAAATATTTTAATAATATATGTTACAATATTGTGCGGTATGGGATCCATTTTGATTTGGTATTTCATTAATGAGATCATGAAAATGCTCCAAAAAGCAGTTATGTACTGAGTTGAACTTTTGTGTTCATGACCCTTACATTCCTGTTAAGGTCTGTGCGAATAAGTATCTGCCTTTAATACTCAAGGAAATCGCGACTTGACATAAACTCTCTCCAAGTTAATGGTTTGGTAATAGTTTAAATTTAACATTGTGCATTTACAAGCCGTAGGTAGAACGTTTTGGCGAATTTTCTCCTCATTAAATTATCTTTTACGCCGAAAAATGTCTTTCTATCTTATTTTCTCATTGCTATAAGCGGGAACGATGAGTTGGTATGATGCCTCACATTGGGTTCACTTCATAGATGACATTTATGGAAGGTATTGTGGCCAGTTTAATCAACAATGTTTACCAGCTCTGATACTTCGTTATTGTTATCGATGACGGGCGTAGCACGTTTGGAACGGCCTAGTTGCTTTTACCTGAAAAATATAGTGCGTTTGGGATAGAAGTCAATATATCGTTTGGAACAGCTAGGTTGGTTGGATGTGACGAGGTTGACAACGCCCTTTCGCAAACAAGAGAGTAAAACGGGAGCGTGCGGTATCTCCTAAAGTTTTTGCATTTATTGTGCAGTGTAAAGTCATATTTTGAAGATGGAAACTTTTCATATGCGTCTAAGCAGTTTGTTAAACTGTACACCATTCTTGTGCATACATTAGGCTAGTACCCACTAGTAATATTCACTCCTCTAGTTTCTAAAGCAATAGAAATCTTTGTAGAATTATGGGAGAAAATAAAACAGCTTTGCGAACATCTGTTGGGATTGACATTGCATCTCACAGTCTTCTATGTTGATTTTGAAACAGTGGCACATGTGACAATGCACTACCGTTTCCCATAGTACTTAATACGATGTAGTAAATTTCACCTTAACCAGAACTGGTATCAACATTCCCTTATTTAATTGTTTCATATACGCAATTTTCATTGTTGGTCTTTTTGAGAAACAAAGAAATGTCAAGGTGGTCATAAAGTTCTGTCCCGTCGGTGTAGCATGATTCATATAAAAAGTAGAAAGAAATAATTAAACAATATTAAATATTACCGTTATAAACATGACAAGATATAATACCCAATTTTAAAGTAAATTTGTTTTAAAAATTGCTGAGACGTTTCGTTACCAGTGGTGGTCACCTCCTCGGCAGTATAAGCTCTGTAATGAGCACTGGCATAATATCTAATGTAATTAATGTAAAAAAGAAAAAGTAATAGTTAAACAGTGTTAAATATGATCTTTATAAACATGGAAAGATATAAAACCCCTTTTTAAAACAAATGTTTTCAAAAATTGCTGACATTTTGTTACTAGTGGTGGTCACAAAGTGCCCCCCCCCCCGCGCCCATTGCTAATCTGAGTTATAATAAGGCTTGGTAATGCTAGGGTTAATATCAGAGGAATATGCTATATAATGTTCGAATGTATAAAGTTTGTCAAGCAGAAGAATTAGTTTGCGGCTACGAGATGGTTAAGTAGGTCCTTATTGCAGGACTGGATTCTCTGGGCCAGTTCGTAGAATACGCGGAATAGTTGGACGCGAACAATTAATGAAGCAAAAGCAGGTTGTCAAATACATTACCGTGCTTAGACAGGATAATCCAACGGATTTCTGAGAAATTTATAGACGAAGCCAGGTTGAAGATCAAAAGACTTTAAACAGTGCGGAAATTATGCTGCAACATGGCATTGACAGGGGTAGGGGGTTGAAAGGAGTTAAAGAGAAAGGAGAACATAATTACTTGTAGAGTCAACTACTCGTCTTAGACAGTTTTCCCTTCTTCTGGGGTCGACGGAGCGATAGGTGCGTTTGCCACTTGGAACTGATTGAAACCAACCGCAACAATTTACATTACCGTCATGAAGTATATTCATCCAAGCCTTCATATATACCAGTTACGGAGTTGTTACATGGTTTTTCATCGGTCGGCAACGTCGAATTTTTAATTATTTGAAACATTCATTAAAAGATTTTGTAGCAGGAATGCGTATCACTCTGTCTAAAAACCAAATCCACGCAGTACCTGGGATAGGAATATCAATGCTCGAGTGCTCACGTTTTTTGTGACCATTAATACCGTCGTTTACAGTATTAAATGCCTTCTTATGGCATGTAATGTATGACATGTTATGTATTATATATCGTTGCATCATGTAATGTATATGTACGTATTAAATTTGTTTGCTTTCAATCTGTTGAGTATTATTTCATATAGCATGGTATTTCTGTCTTATTACTGTATAATTATCTATAAAGGAGTGTTATCAATAGGGCTAGGAAGTTAATGCATTTGCATGTTTTTTCATAGGGGTTAAAAATGTATGCTTTTACATTATGTGCACGAATTATGGAATTTTCAGTTATTTGGACGTGATTTTATGGTGCATATAACTGCATATTTTCTTGATTTTTGATAAATGCATATTATTTCAATATTATAGCCCCTATATTGCATATTTTAATGGTTTTTATGGTTTTTTAGTATTTTTTTCCATCTGGATAATATTTATCATATTGGTAGTATTGCACATGATGATACAACTATCTTACATATTCAATGATTTTTATGTTTTTATTATTATTTTTTCCCATCTGTATAATATTTGTCATATTGGTATACTCTGTTCATCAAGAGATTAGAGGAGATATAAACAAAGCACCGGTTTGTATCACTCCGCGGCCACGTGCTTTCACAATGACGCAACACGGTTACCTACCGCTACGCGTAGGTATAATATGCATTTTACACTACTAAAGGATATATTTACTTGATCCAAATAACATGTAGCACATGGAAATTAACTGCTGCTTACGTCATCTCTGTCCACAATAACACTTTTTCATTTCCTGCTCACAATCTCGAAACCAGTCTCCAGAAGCAGCTTGTGGAGGGAAGTTCGTTTTAAATCTGGAAGATCGGGATCAGAGTTAACTGCCAACAGCACTTTGTTTAAGGTAGTGGTTCATTGTTAACAAAGAACTGGTGAACTTTTCGACGGATTGCAGATCTCACACTCACAAATTCGTCGCATACTACATCCACCATTTATCTAGCACATGGTCGTTTTTACCGGTATCCACCAACTGACGATTTTTCTTTGGGTTTACTGTAAATACTTGCAACTGACACACCAGTAAACTCGGTGTTAATTTCATCACGTCTTCGATAGCAAGTTCGGGATATTTCTCGTAGAACTTGTTAAATGTGTTCAATATTGTTGTCTTTTCACCACTTCGCAACGGTTTGCCGCACTTATGTTTTACAACACTCACTTGTTCTGCCATGTTACTTTCATACTGAATAATGCGCGCGCAGA
Source organism: Tenodera sinensis (assembly GCA_030765045.1). Classification (NCBI taxonomy): domain Eukaryota; kingdom Metazoa; phylum Arthropoda; class Insecta; order Mantodea; family Mantidae; genus Tenodera; species Tenodera sinensis. Next base: position 169,444,226 of record CM060962.1, read on the forward strand.
ATGAATTAGGCTGGTTACAAATTCACTTAACTGCGTGTTCTTACAGTTTAACTATGCTTAGTACACTTAGTTCATGCTTTAGAAAACATTAAATGACGTTTCAGACCTCAGTAACATTATTTCTTCAAGGGACTATTTACACGGCGAAAGCGTCAAGGGGGCGCGCTGTGGTCAAAACGCACATGGCTTTGTTTACGTCTCCTCTAATCTCTAGATGAACAGAGTATAGTAGTGCACATGATGATACAGCTCGCGAGGTGGCGAGAACTAATGTTGAGTCATGTTGTCATGAAGTGAATCCCCTGTTTACATCCTTTCATTATTTATGCAGGTGCGTAGAGAATAATCAGTGTGTTATCTGAGACGTTTATATTAACAAAGATAAAGTGCAGGTCAATGCTTGCCTGCCCACCAGTTGTTGCGTCGTGGTTTTCAAACGTAAGTGTTGTGAACTGGAGCGTGTGAGTAAAATGTAGGAAGTGAGAAAAGATTTCAAATAGTTCAGCACATAGACCAGCAAAGCATAAGGAGAATTTAATCAGAAAATTTGCAAACAAAGAATCTGTTCAAAAACAGATAGTAGAGTGTTTAGGAAGTAGGGTTACTGAATTTTCCTATGACTTGTGCCATGCATTTTTAGCTGCTGATATCCCTTGTTCAAAATTAATAAACCGAGATTTAAAAACCTATGTCAAGCTTCTTGTCAAGTACACTTGATAACACGTGCCTGAAGAAAGTACACTGCGTAAGACTTATGTAGTGCATTGTTGCAATGACGTATTGTCGAATAGGTATACAAAATGACTTAGCGGTTCAGTTTGTATGGTTTTCTGTTGATGAAACCTCTGATTTTGAGCGCCATTCTATTGCGAATATAATCGTGGGAGTTTTAAATAATGAACAAAAGACTACACCTTATATTCTTAATGGGTGCGAATTGTCGGCCACTGACAATGTAACTGTGACCCAGTTTGTGATGGACTCTTTGAAATTACTATGGCCGTGTGGAATCAAATACGACCGGTTACTTTTATTTGTTACTGATGCAGGTCCTTATATGGTAAAATCAGGACAAACTCCGAAAGGTATTTTTCCTAACTTAATTCATATAACTTGTTTGGCACACGCTGTTCATCCCATTTCTGAGACAATACGTGATCCTTTCGTATTGGTAGAGTTGTGTCCAGTACAAGGAGAATTTTTGTTAAATCTCCTAAAAGAGTGAAGTTGTTTAGATCAACAGCACCTAATATTCGACTTTCTCCTGAACTAGTGTTAACTCGATGGGGAACATGAGTCGATGCAGTTTTATATTATGCTGAGCACATAGAAATAGTCGAAGAAGTTGTTAATGCATTGGACTCGAAAGATGCTTCCTCAATACAAACTGTGCAAAATATTCTTCAGACACTGGATTAAAAGAGGATCTTAGTTTCTTATCTGCCTATTTTCCTTACTTACCAACAGCCATAAAGGCACTGGAAGCTGTAGGATCTCCTTTGCATGAATCACTTACTGTCTTTGAAAAAACAATGTGATCTAAGTTCGGTTCCTTGTAGCATAGGGAAAGAAGTGAAAGAAAAAGTGAGTTATGTAATTTCAAAAAATTCTGGTTATAAACAGATGTGCGATACTCGAGACATCCTCGAAAGAAAACCATCTGTCACACCAAGAGACTTCACTCTCTGTGTGAAGCAGTTAACATCATTTAAATGTGCTCCGATAACATCTTGTGACGTGGAGAGAAGCTTTTCACGTTACAAAAGTGTTTTGCGATACAACAGACGATGTTTTACAGTTGAAAATTTGTGCAAAGTGTTGGTTGTGAACTGCAATTTAGCAGTTAATACTAGCAGCGGGACCACTTCTACTTCAAACTCTAAGGAATAAGGTAACTTTATTTTTTATTTATACTAACTTGTCTTTTCTACTGCAAAGGGACATTAATTGTTTTAATTAAATAGTGCATACTTCTTGGCATATTTTCAGGTTTTTAAGAGCATATTGGCATGCATATTTCAGTGTTTTTTAGGTCATGAACTTCCAAGCCCTAGCTATCATGCTGAGTTCACACGTGTTTAAAATAATTTTGTTCTTTGTGAATGAAATATTCTAAATTTCTTGTATGTGGATACCTTCTAACGTGAAACACTTCTTGTTAAGGAAAGTTTTTGCTGCGGTGCTTCATTTAAGCAGTAGACGAGTTAATGACAGATTACTGCCTCCCACCCAGTTTAAGTATGACATAACGTAACGTTCCGTAACGTAACGTAACGTAACGTAACGTAACGTAACGTAACGTAACGTAACGTAACGTAACGTAACGTAACGTAACGTAACGTAACGTAACGTAACGTAACGTAACGTAACGTAACGTAACGTAACGTAACGTAACGTAACGTAACGTAACGTAACGTAACGTAACGTAACGTAACGTAACGTAACGTAACGTAACGTAACGTAACGTAACGTAACGTAACGTAACGTAACGTAACGTAACGTAACGTAACGTAACGTAACGTAACGTAACGTAACGTAACGTAACGTAACGTAACGTAACGTAACGTAACGTAACGTAACGTAACGTAACGTAACGTAACGTAACGTAACGTAACGTAACGTAACGTAACGTAACGTAACGTAACGTAACCTAACCTAACCTAACCTAACATAACATAACATAACATAACATAACATAACATAACAACATAGCACAGCGCAGCGCAGCGCAGCACAGCGCAGCACAGCACAGCACAGCACAGCACAGCACAGCACAGCACAGCACAGCACAGCACAGCACAGCACAGCACAGCACAGCACAGCACAGCACAGCACAGCACAGCACAGCACAGCACAGCACAGCACAGCACAGCACAGCACAGCACAGCACAGCACAGCACAGCACAGCACAGCACAGCACAGCACAGCACAGCACAGCACAGCACAGCACAGCACAGCACAGCACAGCACAGCACAGCACAGCACAGCACAGCACAGCACAGCACAGCACAGCACAGCACAGCACAGCACAGCACAGCACAGCACAGCACAGCACAGCACAGCACAGCACAGCACAGCACAGCACAGCACAGCACAGCACAGCACAGCACAGCACAGCACAGCACAGCACAGCACAGCACAGCACAGCACAGCACAGCACAGCACAGCACAGCACAGCACAGCACAGCACAGCACAGCACAGCACAGCACAGCACAGCACAGCACAGCACAGCACAGCACAGCACAGCACAGCACAGCACAGCACAGCACAGCACAGCACAGCACAGCACAGCACAGCACAGCACAGCACAGCACAGCACAGCACAGCACAGCACAGCACAGCACAGCACAGCACAGCACAGCACAGCACAGCACAGCACAGCACAGCACAGCACAGCACAGCACAGCACAGCACAGCACAGCACAGCACAGCACAGCACAGCACAGCACAGCACAGCACAGCACAGCACAGCACAGCACAGCACAGCACAGCACAGCACAGCACAGCACAGCACAGCACAGCACAGCACAGCACAGCACAGCACAGCACAGCACAGCACAGCACAGCACAGCACAGCACAGCACAGCACAGCACAGCACAGCACAGCACAGCACAGCACAGCACAGCACAGCACAGCACAGCACAGCACAGCACAGCACAGCACAGCACAGCACAGCACAGCACAGCACAGCACAGCACAGCACAGCACAGCACAGCACAGCACAGCACAGCACAGCACAGCACAGCACAGCACAGCACAGCACAGCACAGCACAGCACAGCACAGCACAGCACAGCACAGCACAGCACAGCACAGCACAGCACAGCACAGCACAGCACAGCACAGCACAGCACAGCACAGCACAGCACAGCACAGCACAGCACAGCACAGCACAGCACAGCACAGCACAGCACAGCACAGCACAGCACAGCACAGCACAGCACAGCACAGCACAGCACAGCACAGCACAGCACAGCACAGCACAGCACAGCACAGCACAGCACAGCACAGCACAGCACAGCACAGCACAGCACAGCACAGCACAGCACAGCACAGCACAGCACAGCACAGCACAGCACAGCACAGCACAGCACAGCACAGCACAGCACAGCACAGCACAGCACAGCACAGCACAGCACAGCACAGCACAGCACAGCACAGCACAGCACAGCACAGCACAGCACAGCACAGCACAGCACAGCACAGCACAGCACAGCACAGCACAGCACAGCACAGCACAGCACAGCACAGCACAGCACAGCACAGCACAGCACAGCACAGCACAGCACAGCACAGCACAGCACAGCACAGCACAGCACAGCACAGCACAGCACAGCACAGCACAGCACAGCACAGCACAGCACAGCACAGCACAGCACAGCACAGCACAGCACAGCACAGCACAGCACAGCACAGCACAGCACAGCACAGCACAGCACAGCACAGCACAGCACAGCACAGCACAGCACAGCACAGCACTACACAGCACTACACAACACTACACAACACTACACAACACTACACAACACTACACAACACAACATAACACTACACAACACAACATAACACAACATAACATAACAACATAACATAATATAATATTACTGCCTGTAACTTTTATATATATTCGTTACACAACATCAAAGCCATGTACACTTCACATACCATTACCAAAAATCTCCCTGGCTGCACCCAAGACTTGCTCATGGCTGCAACCTGAGACATCGTTTGATGCGATCGCATGCATCGCTCCCAGCAACACGGGACTAACCGGTGTGCTTATGCGGGACACGATTAACCTTCGCGTAACACATAACAACATGGGGAAAACATTCTAAAGGATAACATCCATTTTTTAAATTCTGTAATGATAAAGCAAGTCAGAAGTTTTTATGTAGCGAGCAGCTTTAATATTGGGATATCTGAGCTTCCCTCTTGTCAGCTTTTAGTGGGTTTAACTAGAGGCACTGCGCTGAAGAGCTCTTAATTATTAGTGCTCAGGTCCGGTGCTTAGGTTACGCTTGTGTTTGTATTATTGGAATTACCTTGTGTTTGTTTTTATGAGCAGCATGCCGAAAACAGTGTTGTAGCTTTTGCTTTTCTCATCCATCAACGAGTTTTCTATTTACTCTGACTTCTAAGGCAACTAGTTGTGAGCTTTATTTAGTTAGCGTTTTATTCTTCATTCAGTTTGAATAATTATGTTCTGTTATTATATTATCACATTCTAATTTCTCAACTCAATTTATAAGTTATCACAGTTTTCCATTTAATTAATTGTTAAGTATATTTAATATATATTTATCCATTTGGGCACAATGACCTCAGTCATTACCAAGCAGGGTCCGGCATCGTTGTCCTCAGAGACCTTAGCTCTGTGGGCATTTTGGCAAATTGGAAAGCAGAGCCAGTAGAGCTTGATGTTGTATGGAAGGGCCAAGCACGCAAACTCTTCATATCCATTAGATCAACAACTCGCATACATAAACGCAGTAGCAGAGTAAGCGAAGTGTGCATTACTTAGGGCTCAGACATAACAGCAATCACAGTGGTAGTTGGCGTGCAAGAACGAAGTAAACGTAACCGTTACAGCCAAGCGAAACACAACGTCGCAGTGACTGGAGAAACTTGTCTTCACTTCCTTCGAAACAACCACACGATGATCGTGAAGAGCATACGTCTAGCGATGTGCTAGGATACTTATTTTGGTTGCAACATCAGCCTTGTTTTACGAGCACATCAGAACTACAGCTCAGGGAATAATAGACATGGAAACGGAGACCCAATGCATAACTGGAGTAATCATACGACATAATAACCTGTACTCCTTTTTCTGGGAACATGTGAAGAATGTCGTCTTATTTTATTTATTTACCTTTACCCGACAGAACTTAAGGCTATGAGGCCTATTTTTGCACTCTGCCGTACAGAACAAGATAAAAAACATAAACATACATACTTACTTCATGGCATTACAGTTCTTGTAGGGCCCAAGCCTGCCTGACTATCAAAGCCCAGTCTCTCCTGTCCTGTGTCCTGCATCTCCATCCTCTTATGAGTCATTCCACGTCAAATCGAACAAAATATGGCAAAAAATGACCTTGATCTCTCAGATTGTCTTGAAATTTTTTTTTTTTTTTTTTTTTGGTGTTTTGGAACAAAATATATTTGACCCGCGTTTCTTCGTTTTATATAAAAAATTTATTTTGGCAGATATTAATTTTTGAAATGTCCCAAAAATCGCGCGCTCCTCACTCTTCGATCAATCATGCCTCCGATTGTAATGAAGCAAATTACTTGATCTTTGGCTCAAATTGAAGATAAATTGCAGTATTTCGTGAGTTATTTATTAGAAAATTTTATTAATTATTATTAGTATTATATTTTATACGATTAAAGCTTTAAAGTTAGATAATAACATAAACTCAACCATTTAAAAATCTGGAAAAAAAAACAAACTAAAAATACAATGAAGTTTATTCAATATTCTCAGAAAAAATAACAATGGAGTCTCTAATAGTTCAGTGGTAATTAACTTACTTGCAAATCAGTGCAGCGGTGACGGCTACCTTAACATCACACAATTGCCACCTTCCATTACGGCAACTATCAACAGCTTGAGGTTCCATGAACTTTACAACAGTACAGTAAGGAGAACACTGCTAGCTGACACTATTATATGTACACTATTAGTACCTTCAAAATGTTTTTAAAATATGCATTTTAAACTGTTGGCGAATCCATAGCTTTTGTCTGTTTCATCAGCTCATATTATATAATTGTGCGAATGAAACCATGCACTACATGGGGAGGGAGGGAGAAGGTAGTGATGTCTGCATGATCTGAGACAGTCTTCCTAATTCAAAGGTGCTTTTTAGTGCAGAGTGCAGTTGAAGACATAGATATTTGCGATAAAGAGTGAATATAGTGAATTTGTGAGACATTGATCATAGCGTAAATCAATTATGCCACCTGTACGTTCTAAATTAGGGACCAAAACATTACACAGTCAGAGTAGAGAAATTATTTCAAATGTATGGACGTACATGAAGGAAGAATCTAAAAGCAAAGAACTGCTTACATCAGAAGATTTTTTCAAAAAAATTCAAAAGTTCAAAAGCACGTATCAGATACCACAGGAGTATCAGAAAGATTGTGGAGACATTTTTCTGTATGGACTGTACTGCCTTAGTAAGAAGTTATCTGACTAGTATAGCTGACGCGGCAATTCGCATGCTGTCTGCAGTCACCTGGCTTGTTACTCGTTCGTGTGCGCTTGCAGGCCTCCAGAAAAAAAATTGTAGCAAATACACTAATGCAAGCTCCATAGTTTTCAACATCTTATTTTATAGATAATATGTCAGGGAATACGTGTGTAGTTTTTTTTAGATTTTTAACACATCCATTTAAATTCTATTTTTGGTTTTACAAAATATACCATCAAAAACAGTCCAAAATTTATGTGTAATAAGGATTGATCGAAAGTTGTTAAAAGTGTTGTATTTAACCTTTCCAGTGCGCCAAACGCCAACTCTCAACTCTATATGGCCTTAGAGTAACAAGTGATTTTATATTACGGTGCGCGCAGAAATTGCTTAGATTCTAATAGCCATGACTAAGCAAGTAATTTAAAAATATGGAAATAAAAAAATACGGGTCTCCTTATTTGATGCCTATTATTCATAAAAAAATGTTGAACCTCCTACGAAAAAGTCGTGTTTTACGGGTGTTCGATTTGACGTGGATTGACCCTTATGACCTACTCCTTTATATCTTCTTATATATTTTCGGCCTCTCCATACATCCTCTTTCACCTGGCTTTCCTTCAAATATCTTTTGTAGTAGGATCCTTCTTCGTTTCTTTCAACATGTTCCAATCCTTGCACCTTTGATATCTCCTATAATTTGTTGTTCACCATATAACTCATAGATCTCTTTGTTGGTTCTAATTTTCTATTCATACAAAGGCGTATAGAGTCAAACACACCAAAAATATCAAAATAAAATGCCTTTGAAAGCAACATACAAGGTCTCTCAAAGCCTATGGCAACGGGTGCAATCCAACGTGCGTAGGTAGCTTTCACTGTGTATCGCGGCAACTCGATAAAGCTCGGTTCACTTGCATGCTGTAGAGCGAGGAAGCGAGGAAGCGTGTGTTTATAGACGGCTTACTTATCAGTGAAATAGGTAGGTGAAACACAACTATAATAACGGAGCGACCTGCTCCAAAGAAGGCAAAGAATGTCTAAAGCAGAGTGGGAACTTTCTTATTTTTTTGGAAGTCGTGACGATAGTGCCAAGTACCTCATCTACAGTACAATAATTACATGTGTAAGAAAATCATCTATTGAAAGACACTCTAATAGAGTACACGCAGTAACATAGCATAGGAGCAGCTAGAGAAGAGCAATTAAAGAGGTTGCTATATCCTACAGAGCAGCATTCTTTATATTCTTATAATAAGGTTTGTGCCAGTGATTACCGTATCATTAAAACAAAACACCAGATGTGATCATAAAAAACCAAGTTAATCAGTATAACACTGCGCACTTTACGTAAAGACTAAGCAATGGGGAAGGAACAGCGCTGAAAATAGGGAAGAGGAGACGGCAAAGTGAGCGAGATCGAGTCAATGTTTGCACTGAGGTCAACTTTTCGTAGAGAGTTTCGTGACCGAGTTTCTCTATTATGGCAGTTGGAAACGTATTCAAACCGAACATTTAAATAGTTTGGAATGCAAGAATGAAGGAATTGGTAGAGAAGTGATTAAAACGCAAAGTTCTTCTTTGTGTAAGCTGAGCCAGTGAATGATAGTTCGAATGATAGTCTAACACGACCAAACTTCTGCAGATTGCTTACAAAGTGCGCTCAATATTCTGAGCTCGTTTAAGTCTTAGAGTCGAAATTTCAGCTAAGATAGTAAAAAGGTGGTCATAATAGTCAAGATGGGGTATCACGAACCTTTGTATTACGATTTTCTTAATTCGAATTGTCAGAGAGTCATTCAGACAACTAATGCCAAGAGTTTGATTCTAATATGATTGAACGAAAGTAGACATGATAAGTTTTATGCTTAATTTCAAGCATCATTCATGGCACTTACAGCTAAAATCAAGTCACTCTGAATATCACGCGAAGCTGCACAAAGAATAGCCGACTTTCCCAAGTGCTCTTTCAGAGAGATGTTGTATGCCGTGTGAATCTACTCATCCTGCGGAATGAGAAGCTATGCAGTCCCGGCGTTTAACAGGCTATAGCGTAAACACTGTCTACTGCATCGCGTCGTATCAATTTAGCTCGAAATAGTTTTGCAGCACTGTATATGTGAAGGCACCTGCTCTCGTAGCGCAAGAGTGTGGGCGTTCGCCTTCAGCACTGAAGGTCCCAAGTACAAATCCTGCCACTTGAAGGTACCTTTTATTATTTAATAACTTTAACGAGGACTGATAGTTTGGCATGGAAGTGTCGATTCAGTTAATCAGTTTAATTATGTGAATTTCAAGACAACACAAAGTCTCATTTGTTAAACTATGCCTTAATGAACATAACAAACAATGCATAATAACGTTGTAATTATAACTTACAAACATAAGGCGTCATTACATGACATTCAACTATTTGAAGATATTCTTTTATACAAAAGAAAACCAATAAACTGTTCTCAGAGCTTACAAAATGTTGTACGTACATACAAACCAGATAACGTTTAGAAGCCTGTATTATAATTGTGGAGAACCCTCTTGTTCCCAAAGTAGTGCACAGTGAGCATAAATGGCTGAAGCTCCGTATTTATAGGCAAATCCACATTCTAGTGCACTCGGAAAGAATACATGATTTACTAGAACGTTCTCGAAATATAAAGAAGAATAAGTAAAAACTTCACTTATTCAAAAGCGACATTTAAACTTGCGACCATCATGATATTCCAGGACGTTAACCATTGTGCTACTAGAGCACGATAACACCGAGCACCACTGTAGCCCTAATCAGCGCGCTGGTGAATGCGGTGTCAGCACCTGCATTTTGCATCGTCTGTAAAATGAAGGGTTGCCGAGTTACCGATCCGCAGGATGAGAAGAGTCACCCGGCATAGCACATTCATTTAAATATTCAATATAGGATTAGTAACCTCTGAAGGGTTTTCATATCTATGGTGATCTCAAAAAGCAAGTGTCTGTTTTCTTAGAAAGCATACATATAACAAAATGAGAAGGTAAAGTTGATCAACTATGACCAACTGAGAGCTCTTACTGATTATTCAATGAAAATTATGTTCTTTTAGTTCCCTCGGACACTTTTAATTGTTTATAGCATATTATAAAATTCCAAGATTAGTTGTGTTCTTTGGCTGCCTTATAAGTGCTATTTAAATCCTCATTAGCGCCAGAATTCCAGACACGCTTTTCACTTGGAAAAAAAGTAATAGAACATAGGACCAACAAAACATGTGTTTAAGTTTCATGTACACCATTATGGTGAGTGCAGGCTTTGGATTACTTGCTTAAATACAACTTCCTTTTTCAGAGAAATTTAATGCTAGAAAGCCTTTTACCTTTAATCTGTTGACTACACAACAGTTTATTTCCATCTTCGTTGCAACAATGGCATGTTGTGGTGAGAATCCAAGTCATAATATTTAGCAATGCTTGATTTTTAATGACATGAAAACGATTATGTAACACAAAATTGTAATGGACAATACATCTTTCACATCCATGAAAGCTACGCCTCTGATTTCCACAACGTTTATAATTGAAGAGGAGTCCACACCACATCTCACGCCTCTTCGAATACTAGATCCTCCCAAACCTCTCCCCACGTTTACTATATTTATGGCCTGGAATAGCGTTTGGAAGAATTTCCATGGTGCAACGTTCCACGACTTTACAATATGCAGTGAAACATTTGTAAGATATAAGAATAAGTGAATGCTTGACACTTCTTGTACACTTCTTTCCCTTTACAACTGACCAATGCTATAGATAGCCAAATTCACTAAGAGGAGTTGAATCACTCAACTCAAAGCAAACTTGCACAATGAAAGTTCATTTTATTTATCTATTGGTATGGAGGAGAAAATACCCTTTACATACAATCTCTAGCCCAGCTGGAAGTATGAGTAGCAATATCTGGTGACTCTACTTACTAAGAAAATCCCCACATAGGTATTAGTGTGTTATGCGTTTTACTTTCGCATGCAGGTATTCTAGTTGCACATAGCATCCCTGTTAGTCAGTAAAGGATGAGACGCTGGGGTGCATTGCATACAAGCTCCTCAAATGTTACATGACTGGATTGTAACTGGATTGCAACGCCTTAGCTGGGTAATTTAAGATATTACTGAATAGACCGGATTACCTGTAATAGTGTAAGGGATCAGATGATTAGTGGATTGTCCTGGACGGAATACTAGCGGAGAATTGAAGACCAGACATGATTAACTGTAAGAGAACGGATAAAATAATTCCAGGATCAGAACTATTAAATCTTTACTTCGTTTTATTTTATACTGACGTGTTTTAAACCTATGCTTTTAGCTTTCAAGCTTTCTCTGTAAAATTATTAAACGGTCTGTTAATGTATTTTGTAACAAATTAATAAAAAAGCATATAGGGCTCTTTTAATTTCCAGGTACCAGAGTGATGGAGTGCAGAAGTTGTTAAGCCCCTGGTGGATGAAGCGGCGTCTGGGCGGGTTTTTCTCCGGGTTCTCCGGTTTCCCCCGCCACTCATTCCACAAATTGCTCCATTATCACCTTTCCAATTATCCATTTCGCCTGCATTTCATATCATCATCCTCTTCTTCACTATCATACCTGGTGCTTGGCTGACCACCCGCTTCCAGGTGTTCACTCTGTCCGGTCCAGAGGTTCCTCTGCTCCCCGACAGGCGTCTGACCCTAGGCACAGGGGGCGTAAGTCCTAGGGGGTGTAAGTCCTACATAAGGGGAGGGTAATCCGTGAAAGAAATCAATTTCTCCAGTTTTCAGTTTTGTTACAACCCCTAGATGTTCCAAGTCTTCTTTCCCTCCTCATAATGGATGTTGTCCTTCAATAAAGCCTTCTCATTCACCTTTTAACTTCTAAACAACTCTTCTCGCCCATTTCATCTTAATATAAAATTTCAGAAATGTATTTCTAGTCAAAGTACTAAAGAAGTTTTGTATCTTTGCAGATTCGAAGCCTCTTCTTGGCTCCTTTCAAAATCCTCTAAAATGGGAATCTCTTTTCCTCTATTTTATATAACCTAATCCATTGTATATCGTCTATTTCGTTTCTTTCTTTTTTCAACAGTTTAACCCCTTGTATGACTTCCTCATTGTTCATATCACAGGCTAATATTTATGCAAAATTATTAATAATTTCTACAATATTCGCTACTTCCATGTACTTATAATTTATTAAATAATCTAATCACCCCTCCCCCCCTTTTCAACGTCCTCCAAAGTAATGTCATATCGGACGGTGAGTGACTGAAATGGGTGAAGTGATGCTCAAATGAGCCCGAGATCCATAGAGGTTTAAGTTACCCGACATTCGTCTTCTTAGGATAAGGGAAAACCTCAGAAGAAAACGTTATCCGGATAACTTACCCTAAGCGAGATTCGAACCCGCGAACTCTTGAACGTGAGGCAAACACGCTAACCATCACGCTGCAGAGGCGGGCTGATGCTTCCCCCTGAGATATGTTATGTGCACGGTGTATCTTTATAACCGTCCAAGTATTATTTGTTCTGATATTGTTTATTATATTAATGATTTTATTCGCGTTTTCCAACCTCCACTTACTTCTCTGATTTAAATATCACTAATAGCATGCTTGGAGTCCAACACTTTCAACATTTAAAACGAGATAGGTATTTACCCCTGCCTGCTTTAATTAAGTAGCTAAGACATTTTAGGAGGGGATTGGTTATAATTATTTGACCTCATGAGCAAGTGGCAAGCGTGGCTATAAAAATGTGGTAACTAAAACAGCAGGCAAAGATTACTACGCGTTTCTTCATTCTGATTTATTTCAGCTACTGTAAAGCTGATTTTGTGCTCTTCTACAACGTTTGAAGAAGTCTGAAGGGATTCCCTGAAGAGGAGCATATTAGTATTCGCTTGGCAAATAGCAATTACTCTAAGCTTAGTCATTTTGTGCTGCTCCGAAATTCGATGGCCTTGATCTAAAAGTACTATTTCTGTTGCGTTTACTTATGCATACATTGGGCAAATCTGTGAATTACATTTTTCTCTTTTCTTCTTGATACTTGTTCATACTGTGACACCGGCAGACTGCGGCGGTGTACATCAGAGGAAGCTCTGTGGAGGACTGCTCCACACCATTGGTGGTACGTGCATCAAAGACGCTCAAGGTAGGCTGCATCACGCCTACCTTGTGAACACGTGACAACAATCAGAGCGGCAGAACAAAAGGGGTTTTCTAGATCACTTGAGAAGTGTCCAGTAGCCGGCGTATTTGTAGAAGTTCTAGAAAGGACTGGCTATGTCATCCTTGCTGTATAAGGAGGTGAGGCAGAGGAGTTAGTTACAGACAGGAGTCAGGCAGGTTTTAGTTTTAGTGTGTGTTGTGTGAGTATGAGAGAGAGAGAGAGAGAGAGAGAGAGAGAGAGAGAGAGAAAGAGAGAGAGAGCTGAGCGCTGTCGTGTCGAAAGGAAGAGAGCGTAGCAATTAATGAGGGTTGAATGATAGTATTGTCAGAATTAGCTATTTGTGAGACAGAGAAAGCGAAGAAAGACAGAAAGGAGTCAGTCAAGATTACGAGAAGAAAACAGTTATGAGTTTTAATATGACGAAAAGTTCCAGAGTGTGTTAACGTCAGTAAAAGAGAACTGTGTATTTGTCTAAAAATTTTGGAAGAAAATAAAGTGAGAAAAACGTAATTGAGATGGATTTTGTCCTCTTGTCACACTGTTGTCAGAATGGGATGTGCCAATTTTTCATTTTGTCACAATACTTTTGAGTGTAGTTTTGGAACCGTTTAATATGTTATTTAATCCCTATTTGACTTTTGAGAGAAACTAACTAATTGCGCATTAAGAATAGAAAATAACAGACTGTCAAGAAAAAAATGCAATATACACTTTTAATTTATCGCATCAATATCTATCCAGCACTTCAGTTCAAACTATCGGGTCATTTTTACAAAATAAAATATGACAAATCTTTATCACTGTAGCGTGTACGTGGCGGTGCGGTTTTTCCTTGAATTTTTTTCTGAACATGCTTTTTTAGAGTTTTACTGGACTATATACTTCCAGTTGAACTCCATAATAGAATTTTAAGTGAAATAAAATACTTCCCGATTATAGTATACGTTGCTGAAGCTAGAGTATAAACGAAAGAAAGAGGAAAAGGGCACACAGTGGAAAGCAAGGAAAGTTCTCATACAGAGCTCAACATTTTACTCAAATTGAATAAAGTTATAATATATGAAAGCTGGAAATTACTTCCACGAGCTCGAATATAAGCCTACCACTTGTGACTACATTTGCCTTACTGTTTAAAATTTATCTAGCAGATAAATTTAGCGCAGTACTTCAAAAGCAAGCTCATTACAATTTAAATACATTATTGCTATAATTATGTTACAACATAATTATTCAAGCTCTCATTTTACACTGCTTGTTACAATAAACGAGCACGGCTGTGAAAGCTCAACAAGCCCTTAATAAGGCACTCAGTGCTGGAACTACATGTGACGTTTCCACTCACAAAGGACCCAAGCTTCCGTACTGTTGGGCACAGTTGGTTTTATGATGTTCATTTGTCACAAATGTCATTTGTAGTTTGCAAGTGTCTGTTATCACCAAGTTTCATGCTCTACAATAGAAACGTGACCCTTACGTGGAAACTCATCACTCTGTAGTACACTTTCTGATCGCTGCATCCTCAGCTTAAGTAGTGGGGCAGCTAACGATAGCAGCAGCTGCTAACGACACTCTAAACTTACAATAAAACTCAATATTTGTATACCTGCGTATTTGTGTGTGTATGTGTGTGTGTGTGTGTGCATGTTATACAAACCAAGAATCACTAAAGTTTGTAATTTTTAATAACTCGGAATTTACACTGTACTACATACTAATTACTTTCTATAAAATTCATACACCTACATATCTCATCTGTTTATATCTATGGTGATATTATAAAGAGAAATAATGTCACAGCGAGTGTTTCTACGTGTGTGGGTGAGAAGGTAGGTCTATCCATGGGTAGACTTTTAGAAAATGTCATATTAAAGTCACGATTTCAATTAAGTTTCATTTAACATACACAAAAGTTGGATAAGAGATAGTGGCAGCACTGCTATATTCCATACCAGACTTTATTGACAGCTGTTCATCGTATTACATGCCCTCAATGTAATCGTCCTGTATCTTGTTTACATTCCCCCACACAGTTGGAAGGCGTCAGTGCATCCATCTCGGTCGATGCCTCACAAGGTCTGCCCTATGGCATGGATGATGTCTTCTGTTGTATTTTAGTACTTGCCACGTAGAGACTCCTCCATTTTAACAAACAGATCGTGATTTCACGGACCCATCGAGTGAATATGGTGGATGCTCCAGTATTTCCCACCCTCACATACGCCGGAGATCTGCACAGGATTCGCCATTTGGCATCGTGCATTGTCATGAAGGAGGATGGGGTTCAGTGCCAGAAGGAGCTGTCATTTTCTTCTCAGTGTGGGACCAAAGTGATATTGCAAGAAATTGCAGCAGTAGGTTACAGTGACCGTCTGCTCCTGCGGATCAACGTGATGCAGGATTAACGCGTGGATATCATAAGCCACAACCATTTGTACCAGCCGGTTCACGAGCACGTTCTGTGGGTGAGGAGAACCAGGAATTTCCATTCATTGAATTACCGATTTAATCGTGGTTCTTGATCCACACACGCTGTTCGTGTTTCCCAGCATACAGTTAGGGCGCTAAAACTGGACTCCTACACTTTCATACAGTACAGACTGATTCAAACACAGCCGCCGCCGCTAATTGCACTACTTCAACTGGCTTTGTGTTATCAGCTACAGGCAATAGGCATGCCATATGACGCACATCCTTCATGTTTCGGCAGTATTTCCCCACTTTATATCCAGCCCTCGTATTAAAGGGAATTTTTACATTTTATTGAGATGTCTGCACTCTTTGGCTCATAGAGTCCAAAAGTTGTGCACGTATACTTTGGGACCCAACAAAAGTTACTTTCATAACAACCTTTCTATAGAAAAATAAAACCAGATGTGTAGAATATTCAATACGATAGGGGAAATGTTTGAACCAGGGATGTAGGTGCCGCTTTCCTGCAGTTGCTCTAACCAACTGAGCTGTTATGGAAATATGCCGGTACCACATTAAATTACCATATTACATTACGACGTTAGTTACCGAGTAGGATGGTCCACGGTTAGGTGTAGAGCTCACATTCGGGAGGTCCCTGGTTCAATTTCTGTTGGTCCTGTCTCTCCAAAAATGCTGTTTTTCGTGGAGTTCCTGGGTCGGTAGGTGCATACTTGAGCACATACATATTAAAATTAGTTTAATTAACATATTAAAATCAATAATCATTACATAAACAGATAAATCAGAAAAGGATTTAATCGGTTCAAAATAATATACATGCTTCCAAATTTTCACTGGTATCTAACGTGTAGGAGTAGTCTGACTAAGGGGATTCCAGTAACAGGAACACAGCACCACACGAAACCATAGTGTACTCTTTGTGTATAACGTGACTATGGAAGGAAGGGTTGAAGGGGAGATCTACGGGAGATCTACTAAACAAATAACTCAATAATTACTCAGGATATTACTTTAAACTACTATATTAAATGCTCAAAGTTGCCTTAATTAACATCTAAACATTTGGCAATTCTGGAACTGTTTTCTGTAACTGTTAACACCATGCATGACCAATAGTGCGACAAACTTCACGTATTCGAAATGTCATATGCACTTTGGTTGTAGGTTCTTAAAACCTGAGCTTCTGTTTTATGTATCCCCATAAAATGTAGTCCAAGGTTATTAAGTCGGGTGAACGAGAAGGCCAGGTGATAGGTCCAGCACGTCCATTCCATCTATCACCAAAGTTCTCATTTAGAAGTACACGTGGGCACCGTCGTGCTGATACCGCATTTCTTTTCCCACACTGAAAGACACGTTTTCCAATAAGGGAGGTAATTCATGGTTGAGAAAATGGCAATATGATTCACCAGTAATTATGCCTTCAAAGAAGTAAGGGCTGATGAGAAGGTTATCAAGACTTCCACACCAAACATTTAGCATCCAAGGATGCTGAAAAGGCACAGTTCTCACTCATTTGGTGGTTTTAGATGTCCAATAATTTATGTTATGACTGCTACTTTATTTGCTTCCCAAGTTCATTTGCTTCCCAAGTTCATGAAAACATCCTAAAACAGCTCAAACATTCATTTTAGAAAAAAACGTTTTAACAAAGGTTGCTTAGTTTACTCTGGGAAACCAGAATACAAAACAAAATTACCATTGTTTTGTTTAAAATTCTGAGCTTGGGCCCCGATAAGGGGCACCATGAAAACATTTTCTATCTTATAATTTGGAACGCCCTTTGCTCCTAGAAGATTTGGAATTCTTGGCATCTGGGTTTTTTTTTTTTTTTTTTTTTTTTTTTTTTTTTTTTTTTTTTTTTTTTTTTTTTTTTTTGTCAAGAGATATTCACCTGTAACGCTTCATATGGCCCATCTTAACAAAATAAACTGCCTAAATAAGTGAAAGTAAAAAACCTGATGTGTTGCACTCACATGACTTTCTCTACTCTTGTACTAACCATTCTTACAAACTTTTATTCCTGTATCTTCTTCGTGTTAGTTAAGATAAACGTTTGTGCTAATTTCTTATTGCTTATTTCCTTGTAGTCGCAAGGGGAATATTAGAATACAGTGGGCTTTGAGCAATAGTCAAATATTCTAAACCTCTGTGATCCCATTCCCTTTGCGCCTAAAATATAAACAAATGAACAATGATGTTGGGTTTCACGAAAGTTTCAAGTTTTCTGAAACTGACACAAATAATAAGGAATATCTCCGAAATGGTTCACTCTACAAAAACATTTATTTGGACATAAATTGTGTTTTAGCGAGATCTACATTTTTTGCACAGTACGGTGTACGAGTTATTCAAAAGCCATCCAGAGTAAACAGGACTACATAGGCTACAGCCAGAAAATTCAAAATATACATTTCATTTGTCATACAAAAATATTAAACATACGGCATTTTACTCAAAATCGTTAAAGCTATTTTCAAGAAAATAAAAATTTTCGAAAAATGTTCCATGTAACAGGTAGTTTAGAGTGGAGTGGAGGAACTTTCTCCAAAATCTTCGTGTCGCATCCTTGTAAGACAAACTTAAATACCAACTTTGGTTTCGAACTGACTTTTCGTTTTTGAGTTATGCTGTCCACAGACTGATCTTTTGTAGTGTTTAACGCCCGCTTTTACTACTACGGCACCGCAGGTGGTGACACTGATGATACATGGAATGAAGATGGAGCACCGGTGGGGTGAGATGGCGGGGGAAACCGGAGAACCCGGAGGGAACCCGCCCCAGCGCCGCTTCGTCCACCACGAATCCCTGATGCGATTGCCTGGGATCGAACCTGGGCCGCTTTGGTAAGAAGCGAATGGTCTAACCACTCGTCTGCGGCGCGGCCGATGACCACAGACTGACACACATACACAGACACACATACACACACAGACACACACACACACACACACACACACACACACACACACACACACACACACACACATGGCCTTTTACTGAAAATGCTTTTTTTTATTCAGGGGGTCTCAAAACATATATTTCCAGTGAGATCTCGACATCGAATTTTTGGATGGAAAACAATATTTCCTCCACTTACCAGTAGAGAAAGTGAAAAGGACTTAGAAGTGACATATGACAGTGATTCCAATTTGGAAGTGGCATTAAATGATGAAGCTGTGTGGGTATTATGTTGTCACGTGGTCAAAGAAACAGTGTGATCGAAAAAATATTAATAGTGGTGGTTACTTCATTGTCAACTATTTTGGTGAACTTCGTATACGCTAGTTTTGTTACAGATATCCAGAAGAGGAGAGCCTAAATCAGTGTATTACAAGCTCTTGTAAGAGCTGGAAGTAGCCTATTGCGAAAGACGAACTTTTGTATGATGTTGGATATGCAGTAGAAGTGATTTCTGAGCCCAATAAACTATGAAGACGTACATTGTTTACTGCTCCTGAAATGACAAAAAATACTCTTAAGGCCATATACGTCACTTCTATTATAACAATGCAATGACTATATTTTGTTTGTAAGAGTGTAGTTTGAAATACAGTAGTACGAAATCCTCTTTATAGCAATATGCGTGGAAATAGACGTGGTTTAATGACATACAACTTTGCAGCACTTTTAATTTCTTTTTCTCTTATCGTGCTTGATTCAAATGAATGTGTTAGTATAAGAAAGTGAGAACATTTATTTTTTTCGAAGCTATATATATATATTTAGTACCATGAAAAGTAGTGCAAATATGTCCAGTTTTACGGTATGAATTTTGTGAAGCAGGAAATTGATAGTTATAAATTTAAGCATCCTAAGACAGAACTTCGTACTTAGAGGCTCAAAAGGGAAGACATTAATTGATGTGATAGCCTATAAGACCTTTGGTTTAACATTTTCTCCTTTGCCCCGTCTGAGACTTTACTGAAATGTAATTTACTTGATTTAATCCTTTATGGGACATTTTCCGGCACAATAGGCACTCCTCACAGTTTCCTTTAGACTAGTAAACTCGCATTATGTGAGAGTGTTGTTATTGAAGTGTGCAAAGTAAACAGTGTAGCGAAAACGTTTAACTCCTCCTGGCGGACACAAAATCCCTCACTTTTCCAGCCGGAAAAGGGATTTTAAAGCGAATCGTCTCTGGGCAGGTTCTCTCTGCACGGTATTTGCCTTCTATTTCCCTGCCGCAGCTTAGCGAGTTTCATCAGAATGTTCAGTTTCCCTTGTTTCTGTTCTACCAGTGCTTTCGATAGCTTTTTTCCCGTATTTCATTTCCGTCCAATTCTTTGCCTTAGATCCCATTCATTTCACTCCTTCTTTGACCTTTCTCATTCGTTCTCATTTCTCCTCCATCAGTTATGTTTACACCCCTTTTACAGTTGCTTTTATCTTGGTCTATTACGCTTCCAAAGTTATAATGACTTTCCTTTGACTTAATTGGAATGCGAAAGCGCTATCTTTCCTAATACTTTGCACTTCAGCTCTTCAGAAATTATCGACGAATATTTAGCGATGAATTTCACAGCTCAAGAATTACACTTTCACTTTCTTTATTGCTTTAAAATCTAGGTAGTGCGAACTTTGACTTTTGGTAACTCTTCATTATGTTACTCCTCCAAATGTAAGCTTCGAGGTCCTCTAAATTATTTTCAGGAGAAAGTACAACCGTAGGTTGCACAGCATAACCTGAAAAACAACAAAAAAGTTCCGAACCAACTGCACGGTGTTTTGCCTGTCCACATTCTCGGCGTTCGTTACCGTCTGCCGCTATTACAGAAAGGTGCGGATGAAACCGCAACACTTTTAAAACTACTTTTAAGGGCTTTACTTACCAACTTTATGAAAGGCAATGCTGAAACTGGCCATCGTCGTTGTCCATTTATTTTTGGCACTTCTTTAGGAAACTATCCATCACATGCCCTAGTTCACGTTGAAGAATGTGGACAATTTCCTGGTGGATATTTTGCTTTAATTCTTCCAGGTGTGTGGGTTTGTCTAGTACACTTTTTGTGTAGAAATCGCAGAAGTTTAGGTCGGGTTACCGAGGGAGCCACAAATCTCTACTAATAATTATGGCCTGAAACATACTTTCAATTGTTCTCATCGAAAGATTGGAAAAAAAAAATGCAAAATGCAAAATCATCCTCCCTGTCTGTAATTATCTACAAAAAAGGGGCGAAATTGTATTCACGCATGTACGGGTGACAATTGTTGACCAGAGAGGAAATTAGTCCTATAGCTCAGGACGTAATATTGTTCATGAAGTACCGCTGCATGACGAAAAAGTTGGTGTACGTTGCGCCATTGGCGGAGAAAGGTTTCTCAGAGCTCCAATAAGCAACGTGGCCAGTTTCAGCATCTCCTTTCATAGAATTGGTAAGCAAAGCCTTTAAAAAGTAGTTTTAAAAATCTGATGTGTTGCACTCACATGACTTTCTCTACTTTCGTACTAACCATTCTTACAAACTCTTATTCCTATATCTTCTTCGTGTTAGTTAAAATAAACATTTGTACAAATTATCGTATTGCTTATTTCCTTGTAGGTGCAAGGGAAATATTGGAATATAGTAGGCTTTGTGCGATAGTCAAATCTTTTAAAGCTTTGAGATTCCGTTCTCTTTGCACACGTAACCTATAAAAAAATGAACAACGATGACCCATTTCATGAAAGTTCCAAGTTTTCCGAAACTCACACACATAACAAGGAATATCTCCGAAATGGTTCACCCTACAAGAAAATTTATTGAGACATAAATTGTGTAGTTTAGCAAGATCTACATTTTTTGTATAGTATGATTTGGTCTATCTCTAACGGTTTACCAGTTATGCAAAAGTCGTCCAGAGTAAATACGACTACAGGGGCTATAGCCAGAAAATTCAAGATATACATTTCATTTTTCGTCAAAATATCTCAAACATATGACATTTTAATAAAAATCGTTAGAGCCATTTTCAAGAAAATAAAAATTTTCGAAAAATTTTCCATGTAAAGGGTAGTTTAGGGTGGGGCTATTTTCTTCAAAATCTTCGTGTCACATCCTTGAAAGACATTAAACTTAAATACCACCTTTGGTTTTTAACCGTCTTTTCGTTTTTGAGTTATGCTGTCCACAGACTGACAGACTGACAGACTGACAGACTGACACAGACACACAGACACACACACGGACCTTTTTCTAAAAATGTTTTTTTTTGGATCCAGGGGGCCTCAAAACATGTATTTCCGGCGAAATCTCGACATCGAATTTTTGGGTGGAATACAATACTTTCCCTACTTACCAGTAGAGAAAGTAAAAATGTGTGATTTCATCTGCACCGTTCTATGATAGCGGCAGATGCCAACGAAAGCCGAGGATGTGGGTGGGCAAAACACAACGCAGCGCGTTTGGAACTTTTTGTTATCTTGGTATGAAAAGTAAGTTAGGGTTTATTTAAGGATGCAGAGCACATTGTAGGGGACACATTCACACAGCAAACCGGTGTTTCACACGGAGCAATTTCTTTACTACACATTTTCTCCGAAGTTTCTAACGATTTTTACTAAAACACGTTTGATTTACTGGAATAACGAATTCACTGTGTATTTTATATGTGCTATATACTTTTCGATTTATTCCCACTGAACTTTGTATAGCTCTCATAGTGCTTGTATTTTGACATAAGAGTATATTTCTTTTCTTTCCTTATTTCTGTTGTCCCATTGTTTTCTGCTTGTCCGTTCTCCTGTTACGTACTTTTATGCTTTTTCTGACACAGACATGGAGATAACATACCACGCTTGAGGCGAAACTCAAACCCCCAGTAACCTGCGCAATGAAACACCAAAGCTAAACACCCTGAAGACTAAAGCCAAGGGGTGCGGCGCCTTTAGTTGGTGGCTGATGAGGCAGACAGCCTACCCTAAGAGAATATCAAGTGGCCTCGTTAGTTTCACCTCAAAAATGTTCTCTTTCTTCTGTGTAAAGCGTTGTACAATTTGATTGTTTTAGTTTCTAAGTACTCAAGCAGAGTGAGTTTCACTTGTTAAGTAACATTGCTTACTTTCTTTGTATTTTATTGCCATGATTGATTACAAGCGCTTGTTATGCATATGTACACCACAGGTGATTTGTTTGCCAGCAACAGTTGTGTTATTTATTTCATAAATTAGCGAAGGAAGTTTGGAGTATATGTAAGAAATATATTTTAAATAATCCAGATATGATATAATCCATTTTGCGTCTTTATGCCCATCTACAAAAGGCTATAGGAATATTGAATTACTCCTTGCTTATATGTACTCGTATTATATGCAATACTGACTGAATGGATGCTAGTGTTGCTTATTATAACTAGTTGCCAGAAGTTTCATTTTAAATACATTCTAGTATGATAAATTTAACGTATTCCAAATTTTATAGTAGAATGTTCGTTTGTCGTTTCATAATATCTATAGTACAGCAATGAAACTACGTAACAGCACAGCTATAATAAGAACAACAATTAAACCAACACAACACACCACACTAACACCTTACTGTGACGCCGGTCCACGACAGCGACAGCGGCGGTGGCTATGGAACACAAAGGGCTATCTATATTATTCGAGAATTGTAGTGTGACGCATCCCTGGCGCGCAGCGGGGGACGGGGAGGCGGGCTGTCCCGCCCCACTGGTGGTACCAAAGGCACGGACGGTTAAGCTTGCCCACACCACTCAAGCGAGCAAACACGTAACTGTAACAGCGGAAGAGGAGGAAACAAAAGGAGCTTTTCCAGCGCCTTCTCGAGACCTTTAGCTGCATCATGGCGGTGCGTGTATGCGAGGAGCTTCTCGAATGGTCCGTGTGACGTCAGCCCCTCTATAAAATGTGGTGAGGCAACGGACAGGAGTTGGTCCCTTATTTTAGTTTTCAGAGTTAGA
The DNA here is from genome assembly GCA_030765045.1 of Tenodera sinensis. Taxonomy (NCBI): domain Eukaryota; kingdom Metazoa; phylum Arthropoda; class Insecta; order Mantodea; family Mantidae; genus Tenodera; species Tenodera sinensis. Next base: position 169,467,942 of record CM060962.1, read on the forward strand.
GCTACGAGAATGGGTCAATGTGACAGTGAGTGCAAGACAGCTGTACGTGCGTCATCGTGTGTGCATCGTAAGATCAACGAGGGTCGAGGACGTCGTAGTTTAGTGTATTAGATACAGAGAAAGTGAAGAAACACAATGAAAGGACAGAGAAACGTTATGAAAAGAACAGTTGTGAATTGTGATAGCTCGGAAGACTGCAGATTGTGTTGACGACGAGAAGAAATCTGTATTTGTGGTAAACGTTTAGAAGGTAATAGCGTGATAGAAAAATTTCTATTCTGATTTTGTCGTTTGGTTACATTACTATTATGTAAGTCCGGCTTTCGTAATGATATTAAAGTAAAACGAAAATTTGGCATGACAGACTGTTTGCTCTAAAGAGTATCTACACACATTTTAAAAAGTGTGAAACACTTGTTTGTCACTTGTGTCACAATGTACAGTGATGCAGTGGGAAATGAATTCCTTCCAATGTTCCGGAAGTCCTGACTTTCTTCTCAACCGTCCTGAAGCCATTTTCAACTGAAATGTGAGTAAAAGGAAATGTGGTATCGAAGAAGACTAGTATATAATGAGCTTCGAAAGAAAGTTCTAGACTATCCGTACAAAGTGGCTCAAGCTCTCGGACAAAGGAGCAACTTTTTCATACTAGTGACTAGAGGGTCTCAGCTAAAAATCTTACACTCTCTCGGACGGGGAGGGGGGCGGGGAGGGAGGCACTGCAGTTTCTATTGGTCTAAATGGCATTTCCTTTTTAAACTAATTTAACAATGTAAATCTATGAGGAACATGCGAAAGAGAATGACTGAGGTTGCTATGACCTTTGCCCTGTGACGTATTGGCTGTCATCCATCGCCGCCCTCCCTCTCCAGCCGTGCTCCGTGCTGCGTACTCGCGTGTACTCGTGCCCAAACATACGGATTTGGAACAGCCTGGTCTAGAAGGTTCATAGATGCCTGTGAGATTGAATGAAATGTTTGCGGAACTGCTTCAAGAGGTCCTGATTAACAGATATTCCGAGAAACATTATCAGTAGTTCTGTAACGTTTCATTCGGAATACTTTGCATAATTCTCTCAATAGTCACCATGTTGACATTTAGACACGCCCCTATCAATCAAGTTCACAGCTCTTCTCTCCTTTTGTCACAGGCAAAAGAAACGTTGAAAAGGCGTTTGACAGGTAGCTCGACAGGTCTTTATCTAAGGTTAAGAGATTTCACACTTTCTACTCAAAAGGTTATTGAACTGCTAGGTACATAGGTAGACAGGGTTCAGAAGAGGGTCTTAACACCTCACGAAGGGTGGTCGGACCTGAGGACAGACTACAACAGAGGGCAGGTTCCCTAACAACTACAAATTTGAACTCCTCAGTGGTGGCTCATACGCCTGCATGTTATCACAGATCCATCTCGCTTGATGTATTAAACTGCTAAGCTCACCTGCTGTCTGTCAACTTCCTGCATTTGTGGTAACACGTGCCAGACATTTCGTAAATTCCGTAAATTCCGTAAATTTCTGATCTCCCTGAGACCTTAGTAGCCTAAAGGACCACCATAATAAAGCATTCTTAATACACTCTACATTCCCGAAAATACAACAATTTAAACTTTCTAAACAGTCAAAAAACATTACAAAATGCACAAAAAATAAGGTTTGAGCGATAGTCAAATCTTTTAAAGCTTTGAGATTCCGTTTTCTTTGCACGGCTAAAATATACAAAATGAATAACATCTTCCATTTGAGGAAAGCTTAAGTACTCCAAAACTCACACAAATAACAAGGAATATCTCCGAAATAGTTCACTCAAAAAAAGAAACAAAAAAAGAAAAACAAAAGAAAAACACAAAAAGCAAAAGATCATTTGTACATAAATTGTGCTTTTTAACGAGATCCCATTTTTTGTACATAAGATTTGGTCTATCGCTCAAGGTTTACCAGCTGTGCAAAAGTCATCAAGGGTACTTAGGATTATATAGGCTATAGCCAGGAAATTCAAAATATACATTTCGTTTACCACAAAAATATCTTAAACATGTGGCATTTTAATCAAAATCATTTGAGCCATTTTCGAGAATATTAAAATTTTGGAAAAACTTTCCATATAAACGGTAGTTTAGGATGGAGGAATGTTCTTCAAAATCTTTTTATGGCATCACTGAAGGATATTAAACTTACATACCAAAGTTGGTTTTTACCAACTTTTTGTTTTTGAGTTACGCTGTTCAGAGTTACGCGCACACACAGAGGGATGTTTTTCTAAAAATGCTTTTTTTATTCAGGGGCCTCAAAACATATATTTCCGGTGAAATCTCGACATAGAATTTTGGGTGGAATACAATAATTCCTCTACTTACTATACGTAGTAGAGAAACTAATAAAAAACGAGATAGAATAAAACAGCACGCTTGCGCTGGCAGTCCAAACCCGAGAAACGGCAATAGTCTATAAAATCTGGAGGGTTTATGCCAATCATCTGTTTGAGATAAATCTTGAAGTGCCTAAAGAACCTCTATAAAAAGCATTCTCAGAAAAAAAAAAAAAGAAAGAAAAAAGGTTACTCATCTGTGCGCACATTAAGAGGAGTGTTCTATCTTATTAGTGTTAAAATTAGAATATAAATTCACTAATTTCTCAGTATTTATTGCTCACATCTTATTAACACATCTATTTCACACTCCTGAAGCCTTAATAATGAAATAGGTACAGCGAACAGGCTATATTGAGTTTATATTATCACATATTTTTAAAAGTTGTTCATTTTTAACAATTTTAACACTGTTCTAAGTAAAATCCCAATGACAATATTTCCTTTAATTAACTAATGAAAACAACGTTCTGCTGAAAGCTACAAGATCATGTAAGCAACTTATCTACGAAATTGCATTGTTCTAGCTTCACAGCTCCCCAGAAAACTGGCCAGTTGTATAGAAAAATCTTAGTTTCGAGAAAAATACATATAGAGGCACACTATACATACGGCTCATATATATCTCATCAAACACATCTTTATATTCACTGGCTTAAGCAAGCATTTGCAGAGGCTTCAAATGCAAACGTATTAGACGGGAAAATGTCTTTCTAACGGAAAACTCCCAAAGTTTACATTTTCTTAGAAGAAGGCTATAAAACATTAAACCTAAGCATAGCCCAAGCATTTCTTTATATTTTAGTGATTTTGTTCTTAAAACCACTGCTTAAAATAGTTTTGAAAATTAAATTCTAAAAATATTTACCGTAAGTGTAGTATATCATTTTATAGCTAAAAGGTTAAAAAAAGATAATAATAAAAAAGTCAAATATGACATTCTTTTGCATTTTTGTCATTTCCAGTTTCTTAAATTACATTTTCTAAAGTGTTAGGAAGAGACCAATAGCATTACAAGAACGCGCGAAAAATAAAAATAAGAAGAAAACAAAACAATTGCACACCTACGCTACGGGCCAAATAGGAATGGTATTAGGGATGGGTCCATTGGCTCAAAATAGTTCACATGATTAGTCTGATTGACCAATGGTATACTAACCTTAACAATAATGAATTTACATACATTAGCAGTACTGTAATTCTGAAGGCTATTCAAGTAGTGCACCGTCAGCCTAGATCTAATTGTCCTGAATACGTCCTGCGTATTGTTATAATTGTAAGAATTACATTTTCTACAAACTACGTTTATCAATACAAGAAGAAAAGTCTGCAAGTCTTCATCATCAGCTTCCATCTTTACCTGTTCATTATAATTCTTGTAATTTAAATTAGCAAACCCTTGACACCAAATTGCTTTTTAGGAAGTGTATTAAGTTGGCTAAGTATAACCTATGATTCCAATTAGGGCGGTGCCGTGGCCAAGCGGTTTGAGTGTTCGCTTACCACACGCGCGGGCCGGGTTCGATTCCTAGGACCCACATTGGTACTCGTGTTGGACGAAGCGGCGTCAGCGCGGGTTTTCTCCGGGTGCTCCGGCTTCCCCCGCCACTCATTCACCAATTGCTCCATTATCATCTTTCCAACCATCGATTTCGCCTGTATTTCATATCATCTTCTTCCTCAAGCTCATTCCTGGTGCTTCGTTGACCACCCACTTCCAGGTCTTCACTCTGTCCGGTCCACAGGTTCCTGTGATCCCTGATAGGCGTCTGACCCCAGGCACTGGCTTGTAAGTCCTAGGGGGTGTAAGTCCTACATAAGGGGAGGGTAAGCAGCTAAAGAAGAAAAAAGATTCCACTTAGATTGTACAATAGATTGAGTTGATTCTCCCTTCCTCTGTATTTCGTCGATAAATTGTTCACTCGAGGTGTCTGATGTCACTGTATATAACAAGCAAAGCTGCAGTTCTTCGGTTTATCATTCTAATAAAGTATGTCAATCAATAAAGCTTCGTAAAATAAATGGTTATATGCTGAAGCGTTACGTCCTGCGAAGTAACCAACTGTATAATAAAGATAATAAGATAGCAACAATAATGATAAGCATAGCCAGAAAATAATCATTAATAAGGACAGGGATAATCTAAGCAAAGGAACGAAAGGAAAGACACCCAAAAGTTAGTTTGCATTGAAGTTTACCAGGAGACAAACAAAGGTCTAGGTGGAAAGGATGGTCAGTAACCTCGCTTAAAGCAGGGAACGTTTACAGGTTATTCGTCGAATTAACGAGTCAAAATTCAATGCTCTTATACATGCAGACCAGACTTGGGCGACTCGTGGTGTAGCTTCAGGGGTCTTCGATTTTTTTTTATTTACCTGCTAAACATACAAATATCAGTGCACCACTTTCCCTAGCCCCGAAAGAGACACTAGAGAAACATACGAATTGACAAATGGGAAATGAAATGTCAATCACGTGATCGAGCAAGAGCCGGCAGGACAAATATAAGTTAGGGATAAGTAACAATTTTGTAAAGACACTCGCGGTTCGGAAGCCGCAAATAAATAAATATAAATATAAATAAATATAAAAGCGAACCGGTCATGTGGTATACCAGGGTCTCTTTGGTTCACGTAATTAGCTGCTATCCCGCACCTTCTCCTTCAGTGGGTAGCTGAGTCGTGCCTGTGGTATTAAGACAAACAGGCATTCAGTATCCAGTGAAGAATATAAACAGGCGATTCCATGGCAGTTTCTAAGTCATAACTTGAATTTTCTAGGAATATTCTCAGAAGATCTCTTCATTCTGGATGGTACACCGTAAGAGACAGACAAAAGCTTACTAAATCAGGAATGTGGATCTCGTTAAAACACAATTTATGGCATATATTCCTTTTGGTAATGTGAACTATTTCCTAGATATTCTTCATTGTTTGAATTTACCAATACTTATACTTTTCTGAAATAGGAATACGTTATTCGTTTTTAACTCTTGGCCTTGCAAAGGGAATGGAATTTCAAAGGAATCCTATAGTAACCAGGCCTTAAAGCATTTGACTATCGCCAAATTAACTAAGTCCTCGTAATCAAGTGTGTTTTTAAATGTTTTGAGTAGCTTACGTTCAAAATAAGTGCACTATTGGAAAATGAGTTGACGCTGCTTTTCCTTATAATTCTTTTTGGTCCACTTGATTTTCACTGAAATCAGAAAATTGCAATATAAACATTCATTTAAATAAGACTTATCAGTGGAAAAAGACCGATGGGTTTGTATGTTAACCCTTAAAAATAAAAAGTAATATTTTTCTACTAGCCCACAGTTTCTCAAACTTCCTAAGTAATAAATAACGTTTTGAAATGAATATTACCTGTTTTTGTTGCATTTTCAAATGTTCGTAGTTCATGAGCATGAGATGAAATGCGAAATGAAAGTTTTATCTCGATTACTATTATTATTATTGTTATTATTATTATTATTATTATTATTATTATTATTATTATTATTATTATTATTATTATTATTATTATTATTATTATTATTATTATTATTATTATTATTATTATTATTATTATTATTATTATTATTATTATTATTATTATTATTATTATTATTATTATTATTATTATTATTATTAACCAAAGAATAAGTGACTGCAGAAATACTTTGTACTAGAGCGACTGGGAAAGTCATGTGAATGTTATACATTACATTTCTTTTTTCAATTGCTAAGTCGTTATTCCTTTTTTTTCCCTCTGATCTTGACATAAAGACCGATGGGTTTGTATGTTAACCTTTAAAAATAAAAAGTAATATTTTTCTACTAGCCCACAGTTTCTCAAACTTCCTAAGTAATAAATAACGTTTTGAAATGAATATTACCTGTTTTTGTTGCATTTTCAAATGTTCGTAGTTCATGAGCATGAGATGAAATGCGAAATGAAAGTTTTATCTCGATTACTATTATTATTATTATTATTATTATTATTATTATTATTATTATTATTATTATTATTATTATTATTATTATTATTATTATTATTATTATTATTATTATTATTATTATTATTATTATTATTATTATTATTATTATTATTATTATTATTATTATTATTATTATTATTATTATTATTATTATTATTATTATTATTATTATTATTATTATTATTATTATTATTATTATTATTATTATTATTATTATTATTATTATTATTATTATTATTATTATTATTATTATTATTATTATTATTATTATTATTATTATTATTATTATTATTATTATTATTATTATTATTATTATTATTATTATTATTATTATTATTATTATTATTATTATTATTATTATTATTATTATTATTATTATTATTATTATTATTATTATTATACTTCAATGTATTTCTATACAACGTACTCTTTAGAATCTATCACTTTTTCTAATGCATCCTACCTACAGGTAAGCACCTGTTGAAATCTAATTTAGATTAATAAGAAGCAACTGGAATAATTTGTAGAAGAGGGAGTAGGGGAGCTCATGAGAATGTACGTCTCGATTTGTTTGCATTTCAGGAAGTGTTTGTTTGCCTGTTATTGAGGAAACTCCATAACCGCATGTTTTCGTTTCTGTAAGACCTGAGGAGTTCGGGTTTTTACGTTTATATAAAAGATATTTTCCGTAATCAAAATTTTAACAAAATGTTTGGTGATTCAGTTAAATATAATATCAATTTGAGAATGACTATCAACGGTGAATTTTAGAAGTATTTGCGATCTTTCCAGAGCTAATGTCGCTCTCATCTTTAAGGTCGATAACGTCGCCTCATTCCCTGAAGATGAGAGCAACTTTAGCTCTCGAAAGCTCGGAAGTACTTTCAGAATTCATCTGGCTAATAGCCCGAGAGAGGTTAACGCTGGTTCACAACCACCGGCAATGGTAACTATAACCAGAGCCAAAATATTGAGTGCTGCCTTGCTTCCGGTGCCGTTGTCATTATAGCTACTGTTGCCGGTTGTTGGAGGCCAGCATTTAATCTCATATCCCCACCTGGAAAGCTTCAAGTCACATTAACATGATTTAAAAATAGCATTCTTTATTCCAGCATAAAACGAGATTAAATGAAATTAATTTTTCAACATTATTACACTGAGAACTGATTTGCACGCAAAAGTTCTCAAATCCAATTTATTTACCTAAAGGCGGGCAAACAAACATAATCTATAATTTCTTTAAATTAAGTTAAACCTAGTTAGTACTTGCATGCTAAATCTTAAGGTGATCCCATTAACAATGCAGGTAAATCAAATTACCACTCACTACAATTCAGATAATACTTTTAAAGCCCTCACTTCTTCTTAGCTGTTTATACCAAAATTGTCTTATGCAGGCTTTAAAACATTGATATATAAAAGTAAAATAAACCATTACCCTCCAATGCAACTATGTATGGGTGCTGTTGACGAAGACTAGATTTTCTCCTCTGTTGAAAGTTGTTTATAGAAAAATTAATTCTTATAATTGTAATAATGCACTGGACGTATTCACTAAAGGTAATCTTAAGCTGACGTTATACTACTTTTGTAATATTAATCGAGTGATGTGATTGGTTTTGAACCAGTAAGATTAAATCCACTCCCAAATAGGGGTGTTTGTTCCTTTCTGGACCACCAGCGCAGGTGTGCGACTGTTGCACTTTCTCTTAATTTATTTTTGGCGGGTCTTCCATGTGTAAGAGCCTCTCCGCTCCCTTGCGCACCTCCAACTGTATCCTACATCAAGAAACCAACCTAACAGCTATCCAAGAGGCAGTATTGAAAAGAGCCTCTTCCATATGGGTGAGCATTAAGAGACACCAGAACCCCGTAATATCCAATATTGGCAAAGGCGAGCAGAACCATCGCAAACATGCGAGAATCAAAAGTTTATAGAACAGTCAAGACTCGCCAAATTTGAGGGCCCATCCACGGTGGCCCTAAGTCACAATAAACTACGGCAGAGGCCACCACCTGGGAAACACAAGTTGCACGCTGCCGCACAGCAAAACCGCGGAAAAGGTAAAAAATAGTGTACAGAGTGTAAGTAGTGCAGTGTATATGTGTGTGTCTATGGGCGCACTGGGACGTATGGCGTTTGCCCAAGTGTGAGTGCGTTATGGGGTTTATATAAACAAAAATGGCTATACCAAAAAATGTCGATAATTGTAAACCTATGAAAATTTTAGACTGTAAGCCGAGACCTATGTACCGGCATCAGGAAAAACCATTATGAATAAACAAATCTGTAACCTGTAGTAATCTATAATAATCCTGTAATCACTCAACAGTTTAGAAAGTTCAATTTATTGTGTATGCAGGTATATAAACAAAATTCTGAGAATGCTATGTTACAGCGATCCTTTAGACAGTTTAAGTTTGATCTCGAGCTTCCCTAGACTCTATTATGTGTGTTTGGACTACCATGGCTCTATTTTTATTTTTGTGTGCGGTGGTAATTTCATTTTTACTCTGATACTATAAAGCTTTGTGTGTGCAGGTGTGTGACCATTGTTCTGAGAATACTTTGTTTTAGTGGTCCTTTAGACAGTTGAAGATTTGCCTAGAAAATTTATGAATGTATGAAGTTCTACACAAAATTACTTATATTGTGGCCTTCGTGCTCTGCGAGATAAAACTTGCATGGAATAGCGTTCGAAATTTTTGTCCCATTCTATAGTTACCGTCGGTCGTCTACATTTTCCATCCTCAGTGGTAAAATAAATGAATTGGCTTGTGGCGTTTTTCCTTTGGGATGTCGCTTCTGTACGGTACGTGATTTTCAATGTGGAACATTGACGTTGTGGCCTTGTTTATTGGACATACATAATGTATTTGTACTTCCTATGCTGGATTAATTTAGATAAATTTTTTTCTTATACAGTAGACTTTAACAATTCTTGGGCCCAGAGGGCGTTCGACACTCTCTTGATCACCTCTAAGTAAGAGCTAGTGTACAAAGCTTTTTCGTAACCGCAGCGGAAAAGTTGGTTTGTTTTGTCGCGGTTGGTTAAGAGTGAAACTTCTCCGTCTCTACAGGTCCGGAATTCATTGCATATTTCTCACTTTGAAGCATGTACAGGACGTTCTAAAAATCACTGTGCAGTTGGCACATGAGATATTGTAAATGTTGTACTAGGGCGGATATACAAGCCTGAACCCTCTTGATTGTATTGGTAAGTGTCTGCAAATGCATTTGTGATATGCTTCTTGCGCATATTATTTCAGATTTTATGCCACGAAGCAACCGTGGGCGCTACAATACACCACAGATTTTACTGCTCCCCAAAGAAGCCTTACCTGGTGGAGTAAGACCCGGTGAACTAGAGGACCACGACAATTTAAAAATGATATTTTCCCCAAAAAGACGCTTCGAGAAGTCGCAGTCTTCTCAGCTGTAAGCGCAGTAGCACCATCTTGAGGAAATCATGAGTATGTATTTGATCTCTTCTTCCCCTAACTGACCAATGGAATCTTGGATAAATCAACAACGCTCACTGTTAACGGTTTTTTTCCTTCAACGAATAAAGGGCTAATGATATATTAGTTCAGGTGCCTGGCACCTCGTTCGACATCTAACACTGAGTCTACCTCTGGAAATTTCCATTACACAGACGAACTCCATTACTGCTGTTTCTGAAATTTTTTAGGAAACGCCTCCTGCACTAAATCTATTTATGTATCGTCTTGTCGAAAGAGATATTCAACTTAATAAATACGTTTCTCCTCAATTATGAACCCTTAGCACTACACACATGCCTTTGATTAGGTTTTATCAACTCATAGTTCAGCTACACAGTTAATTGTTATGCAACAATGGAACGAAGTTATGAAAAATGAATTATGCCAACTTGTGTTAAGCTTCTACTTGAGAAAAAAGAAAACTTAAGTTCGATCTTCCAACGTAATCTACATCCATAATCCTTAACTGCACAGCGACTATTCTGTCCAAGTATTTAACATATACATGTTCAACGAAATATTTATGAAGTTTTAGGTAGCTCAGTTGGAACGAGCACACGATTCGCAAGTAATCCGTGTGCTGTAGAGGCGGTTCGAATCCCCGGGCTGTTCTAATTTGTTTACACTGTAATATTCACAAATAACATTGGTTGAACGATTATTGTGTTTAAAGCTGTTATTATTTAATTCGTAACTGTTTTAGTTCTGTTTTATGGCATTGTTGTATATGAAGATATCTCTTCTGGCATAGATCCCGAGCCGCTTCTGCTTCTCCGTGAATCAAAAGCATATCAGTGCACTCGTCTGTTGAATACATCGTGAAAGACTATCACAAAATATCGCGTGACAGCATACACGTGGAGAATGGAGGGAGTCGGCGTTCATAATAACACACTGCATCATGCTAACCCAATTGGGCTGAAATCATTATACCTGTTCTAATGCAAAATGCAGACAACCAAGAACGATTTAAATTAGTGTCCTAAACCTCCAGAGACTTCAAAATTAGACTATTGTGAATTCGGCTTTCAAGGTTTGATGAGCAGGAAAAAAATTGTACAACGTCGAGGCGCGAACCCGCATCCCTGAGGTTAGCGCATAGGACACGGTTACAACTATATCCAGCTATTTGGACGCTTGACTGAAAGCACACTCCGAGTTCTATCGTAGAAACTGCATGCCATACGCTATGCGGTTGCCACCTCGCGACTTTTCGTGCCTAATTTAGCCTTTTATGACAGTTTTAACCCTTTGCTGGGCGTTTTAATATAGTTGTTTCAATATTAAAAGTTATTATGCATGTCGTTTGGGATGTACGATACGTAGTTTACGCCAAAACTTAAATAAACCGTTATTTAATAACATGTGCATTTTGACTGTACGGGTGATAGTGGGCGAGACGCGTAACCTAATTTCTTGCAACCAACCCAAGCTCTAGGCACAAGAATCTGCCATTTTATTTTTAGTTGATGTTGTTAGTGTACTCATATGATAGGTCCGTTTTATCAGAGGCGTTTACTGAATTGCTCTGCCGTGCATGCTCTAATAAAAAGTTTGTAAGATCAGCTGGGAACCCGGGATTCGCTCCTAGTTAACGAGTCACATATTTTTGAGGTGTACTTTAGCAAGGAGTACTTCTATTCCTCTAAATTTTGCTCAGTTGTCTTTCTAAGAACGTCAAAAAGTACGTTTTAGTAACAGCAAAACTGTACTAAGGTGCACATGCCGTTTTATGGGTGGCCTAACTTCCAAAAAATAAGGGTCGGCTGAAATTCGAAAATAGCTCGACTATTTGAATATTTTTGTTTTGTTTTGTTCTCATCAATACTGGGGTAGTTTGTAAAGAACGAACATTAAGAAAACTCAAAGAAACAGCCAAAAGATTGAAAAAATCGAAATTGGTAATTTTGTATGGGAATTGCCACTTGGATTACTTTCAATATATGACGTTTGTGGCGGACCTATCGTTTGGCACCATCGATCACTTTTAAAATAGTTTTTTCCTAAAAAAAGGTATTGGGTTTTGAGAATAGATCATTAATTTTGATCAGCCATTCTACTAAGGTAAATTGACTTAGCAGGCTTAGCAATAAACAAAAACTTCATTCAATTTTATCATAGTGAGACTCAAGGACTTAGGGTAGGCTTAAACATAACCGCAAAATGTGTTTTAGCGAAAGTCGAGGAATTAGTTTGATGATTTCAATATTGTAAACGTCTCAAGGTAAATTCAACAAACTTGAGTGACTGTAATGACAGTTTCACGTCGTTTTACAGTTTTCATTACAATGCCAAGGAGAGGACGAGCTGAAATATTACTTTCAAAATATGGTGTTTGTGGCGAACCTATCGTTTGACAGCTGCATCTTTTACATTTAAAATTGCTTTTTTCGTAAAAAAGGGTAATGCATTTTGAGATTGACTGCATTCATTTATTCATTTTTTCCAGTGAATTGCAAAATTTAATTCCGTAAACTTGTAACGACTGCAAAAGAAGACAACGTAATCTATCAGAAAACTTTGCACAGAGTGTTAACTGCAGTTAGGTGTCATGTAAATAAAATACATTAAATTCATTGAATTACAAACGAGTTACAAAGGTATGATAGTGAGGAGAGGATGATATGAAATGCAGGCGAAATGGATGATTAAAAAGGTGATAGTTGGTGGAATGAGTGGCGGGGGAAACCGGAGAACCCGGAGAAAACCCACCCTGACGCCTCTTCGTCCACCACGAAATACACATGTGGGTCCCTGGGATCGAACCCGGGGCGCCCTGGTGATAGGTGAACGGTTTAACCGCTCGGCCACGAGGCTCCCACAGTTACTGAGAAAATAAAAGACATTTAAACGTTTCATTTATGGGGCAGTTTAGGTTGGAGGATTTCCGTGAAAACATACATTTCTGTCGCATATTTAAAAGATACTGAACTTAGATGGCAAGTTTGATATTTCTCCACATTTTGTTCCAGTTATGCTGTTCACAAAAACACACACATACACACACACGCACACACAGGCACACAGGCACGCACACACACACACACACACACACACACACACACACACACACACACTCAGATCCACACTCACACATGCAAACGCACACACACATGCGTGCGAGCACCTTTTTATAAAAATCTGACTTGTTCCATGCACATGATTTTCTCTACTCGCTTTTCTGAAACCTATTTGTAATCGTGAATTCAGACAAGCTTTCAATCCAAGTTTATACATCTCGTACGTAAAGAGATAATCAGATGTTTAAAGTGCATGTCCCTATTGGCTCTGAGATGTCACGCTCTTTGCATGACCATAGGAAGAAATTTAATGTGTTGCACTTCATTTTTCTTTCTCTACTAGCTCTTGTACAAATATTTCTAACAAATATTCTGCTGTCTACTTCATGTTTGATGTCAAAATAAACGTTTGTACGAGTATAAATGGCCTTGAAATTCCGTTCTCTTTTCTGGCCGAGAGAGAGAGAGAGAGAGAGAGAGAGGGAGAGAGAGGGGGAGAGAGAGGGAGAGAGATTAAGTATTTGAAAATGTAAAGCAGTAACAAGGGATATCTGGGAAATAAGTTGACTATAATGCAAGATGTTTCGTGTGTGTAGTAAGATTTTCTCTATCTATTATGGTATACCAATTACGCAAAAGTAATTCAGAATGGAGATTACTACACAGGCTATTCCCGAAAATCTAAAAACACATATTTAACTTTTCATACAAGTATATTAGGTAGACAGAATTATGATTAAAATAATTAGTGCCATTTTTTAGCAAATCTGCAATTTCGAAAACATTTCCCATGTAAAGCGTAGTTTGGGGTAAGAGAAGCTTCATGTCGTTTTTGGATTCAGAGTCTCAAAATGTGCATTTTGGGTGAATATCGAAACGGTGAAATGTTATAATGGGAATGTGAGGTAGATGGCAAAGAAAGTAAAATGATAAGGTCATTCAAATACAACAGGGTAATGGCCAAATATGATAATTATTGTTTTCGTAATAAAACTCATTTAATTATCGGCTATGCTAATGCTAAGTAGTGACTTAAAAATCTTACTAATCTTGTTGTTAAGGTGTGTCAAAATACAGCATTGTTTAGTTTTCCCCTGGCTTTTGGCGGTTAATCCATCTAAAACCCGAAAGCTGCGACCTTTGTTTACAAAACTAAAAACTGAAGAAGTAACCAAAGGTGCATGAAGGCAAGATGGTTGTGATTGAGGTGAAGCAGTTTATAGTACATTACAATAACTAATTGTACCTATATCTAATTTATCTTAGACCTCACAAAACTTGAAACCTTGCTGCTTTTAAACAGGATTAGTAAACAAGATTATTTAACCCCCACCGGTTTGTGATATATCATAGCATATTCTCATTTCATGCCAGTAATGCAGGATGCTCTAAAATTCCCCTTCCAAACTTCTAGGACTTGTAGCGGGGACTAAGTATATCTATTTTGAGTTGGAACTGATACGGTAACCTGTCTGCAAGACTGTTTTTACCTGGACGTAAATTCTGAAGTCCCGGGTTTGATGCGGCGGCTGCTCTTCTTTTCCTCGGCTTCGGCTGACTGTGTGTTCCTGGAAATTCTTGCGAGCTGAGTACTTCCCCGGTAAAGGGAATCGCCGATCTAGGGAGTGGATGTGGATATTCTTCACCTCGATTTCAAAAGATTGCACATCCATTTATTTGAGGCACTTTTATACGTACACCCCATTCGCTCACAGAAACACTTATTAGCGCTGGAATGCTGCCCGTGAATATGTTTTCTTACTTCCACTCTGACGCGAAGTCGTCGATTTTGAATAGTTAAAACATCACCGATTACTTATCCCTGTCGTGAATGTATGCATTCGCCACTGGCACTGCTTTCGGCTCGCTATCTAATTTTGGCGCGTACTTATGTGGCGATTTAGCGTGCATACACCTCTGAGGTTTTCGAAGAACTTCCACGATTTTCTATTCACTACTCTATAGACATTATGCCTTCCCGGTCTGATGTAATTTTATCGATCGGCTAGCATAGGCCGCGAACGAAATTTTGAACTTTGAAGCTCACAAATTTGTCCTCATTGGGTGAGCCAAATCCCCATTTACAATTTTCAGCGCGAAATTGGGACTTCCCCGGAATATATAGCACGAATTCTCTGTCTCCCTTTTTTAGCTGACCTTTGCTAAGTGAGCAGAGGGGCATGGGTGCCCCAGGATGGGTAGACATTCTAACTGGCACTCATATCCCTAGTCTATAGCAAGAGAGAGTAACCAATCATCACCATTGGCTGACACTGACAAAAATAGCTTGTACAAATTGACTACATCTTTCATACCTCACGGGTAAATCCATACTAAATGGATAGGTACCGTGGGCATATATCCCGCTCGGGTAAACCCGAGCGACCTGATTTGGCTCTTGGCTCTTGGCTCTCCCTTTTTTTTTGCCACGCCAAATTACTACGCTAAAGATGAATAGAAGATCCCCTCGTACCTATTACAATGGGACTTCAACCACAAGGTATCATAAAATCTCACTGTTCGTTTCCAAACTACACACATTTAAGCTTCTACAGCATCTCCTTCCGGGCAGTATCCAATGTTAAATATTACAACACAAAATATTTTGCAGATATTTATTCTTATTCTAATCCCTAACTAAGTATTTACCAATTACATCCCTAACTAATCTACATTGTCCTAATACTATGTATATGCATGCACTGTGTCCATGACGCTAATTGCATATGCATTAAGGAGTTTATATTTACATCGTAAGTTAGCCCTGTTTTGTGGGCGAATGACAGAACATTTCCATTTCAGAATCCATAGATACCGTTTCTGTGCTCAGCCATTTGAAAAAAAGTTTGTTTGGTCGGCATGAAGCAGGGTATTCATGGTGGAGATGCTTAAGTCGCATAAATTTATATCATTTGACACCTGTTCTACCTCTTTTACCGGTTCGAGCCTCATCGCATGGCCTCCGCAATCACCGGATTTGACTCCATTGAACTTTTTCCTCCGGGATGGAACGATAAATTTGGTTTATGGTACTCCTGTAGAGACAGAAGAAGAACTGGTGCTACGAGTTGTGGTCGCTGCAGCACAGATTGCAGAGACACCAGGTGTAATAGAGAGAGTTTACCACAGCATCATTTGTAGGTTAATGTGTGCACCCAAGTTGGAGACGACCACTTGAACCTTACTTGTGGTGGATCACAATGCTAACCATCCCTTGAAAATGATAAAAATGGTATAAGTTAAATTGCAAATAATGTGTTTGTGAAACATGATTAACCTTCCTTTTTGTTTCTTTGGTTATTAATGAGTTGAATACAGAAAAAAATATGTACTGGGTCACGCGTAATAAATTAATGGAAAAGTGGTGGCGTTGAAAACACGTTTTCAAATTGTTGTAGTACGGAAACGGTACGTTTCCAGATATGTGTTCCAAGTCAAAATATTATCTCCTCAGTCCCCTCTACAAGTCCTAAAAGTTTGTAGGGGAATTCTGGAGCATTCTGTATAAGCGAAAATCCATAACATTTGTGATGTAATATATTGCATTAGAAACCTTTTATTTTCTTGACTAGCTCACTACAGTTCTTTTGCTCATGAGAAGTACCGCAGTATAACACATTGGACAGTACGTCCACAACCAAAAGGCTTGAAAACTAATACATACCTTCAATAACTTTCAATACCTTCCTTGGTACATAAATGCATTTATCACGCAAAGAAACAATTTGTGATGAATACGTAAGAGGGAACACTACTGATTAGTCCAAATCTATAGCATCACCTAGAGTACATCAATAATTGGGTTACCAAAACTTTTGAAGCAATCAACAAGTTTTACTTGACTGAAGGAACATGCGGTGTCAAAACGCTTGGGTATCAACTAACACAATAGCTCACTCACACTCATAGATATATACGCATTCTAGTGGCGGAATAACATAACGCCACATACTTAAAGAATTATACCTAAGTTCTGAAGCGATAATTCAAAGGAATGTGACATTCTACAACCCCAATTGAGTTGGAAGCTTGCATTGCACTTGAACAATTCATGTTTAAATCTTCTCATCCTCTTCAAGGTGAACTGGAAAACACTAAATACCTACCTCAAGGCTGCAATGATTTTAACTAAATGATAAATTGAAGCTGAAATATTCTCATTATCTTCAAGCCGATCTCGATAACTCCAGATGTTTACCTCAAGGCTGAAGCGAGTTTAATTAAATTATATTGGATAGTATGTGGATCTCCGGCGCTGTCCTGTACCGCAATGTGTAAATGCAGTTATCTTAGGCGACTGTGTAAATTCAGCTAACTATACGATTTAAATATTCCCGACACATTTGATTTTAACATATTCTTCCAAATAGCATAATATGCCAGGTGACCCGCTTCACCGGGCACTGGGGTAAGTAGATAACCATTCGTGCGTTAAAACAGTTGCAGAACGCCTCGGGCTAAATCACTGGCGTGAGTGAACTTTGTTCTGCTTGTAAAAGAAGCGAGCGGGAACGGGATTCCTCTGACTTCAATTAGAGTGTGCAGCGCGTGTTAAGACAAGAATAGTCTTAGAATATTTTCCACTTCACTTACAGGACTTTATTTCCCAGGGAATAAACCCATTCCTGTATATGCTGCTATTATCTAAAATTACGGATTACAAAAGTGCAAATTGCCGTAACAAAATCCATTGGAAACATGAGAGCATGTAATGTTTCATTGGCACTTCTTTGTTTCTTTATTAGTGTTATTGTTGCGCTTTATTATTATTTATAGTCCTTGTTATTATTCCTGTTGCTATCATCGTATTATTCTTACCCTTATTATTTTATTCTCATTAGTTTACCACCACCACCACCACCACCACCACCACCACCACCACCGCCATCACCACCGCCACCGCCACCGCCACCGCCACCGCCGCCACCGCCACCGCCACCACCACCATCACTACTACTTATAACAATAATAAGAGTGATAAACATAATGATGATAAACACCCCAATAAGAATAAAATAATAAAATTAACATTAATGGTAATAATATAAGCAATATAAATAATACAATACAACAATGTAATAATAACAATAGCGACAAATAAAAGATAATATTAACTAAAAATAATAAAATACAATAACAATAAGCAACAAAGAAATACCAATGAAACATTACATTCCCTCATGTTTGCATGGATGCTGTTACGGCAATTTACAATCTGTAATCTTAGACAATAGTAGCATATACAGGAATGAGTTTATTCCCTGGAAAATAAAGCCCTGTAAATGAAGTGGAAAATAGTCTAAGACTGTTCTTGTCTATTATCACACTCTACATTTGCTAGTTGCAGCCTGGGGAATTCCTTTCCCGCTAGCTTCTCTTACAAGCAGCACAAGGATCACGCACGCCACTGACTGGATTTGCCCCGAGGCGTTCTGCAACTCTTTTAACGCGCGAAGGGTTATCTACTTACCCCAATGTGGGGTGAAGTGGGCCACCTGGTATAGAATTTATCCATGTTCAACTACACATTATTTTAAGTGGATACAGACTGTTACAAACAAGTGGACACAAACTTTAAATTGATTACTCAATACGTGCTCGTGATACGTAGCTTAACTTGAAAATTTTATGCTTTAAATAATAGCTTCTCGCGTTTTTCCATCACGGGGACTTAGCAGATATATAAGGTTATTCTAAATTATAAAATGGCAATGATATTGGCACCATCTGTCAAAGTTTTAGATTTTAACAAAATAAGAACTCCAATTTGTTCGCAAAGAAATTGGAGTTTGTTAAAACAACATAAAATCAAATATGGCCACCACCGTGTTATTCAATAAGCAATAGTCTTTCGTCTATGCTATAGGTGATTTCTGTTGATAAGTTTCCTCAAACTTATTGGTCATCTTGTGAAATGATTTTACAGGGTAGAGTCCCTTTCTCAATCCATTTAATGTTCAATACCTTCTCAGTGCATATGCATATTGCCATTTACACTCGTAATAATACTGAAGGAGGCCAATTCGAATAGGCAAAGCCATTGCTCCTACAACTGCCATCTATATTCTTATATTTATACAAACATGACGCAGTTGCCATAGCAACAAAGAAAAAGGAACCTTACAAGCAGTAATGAAGCAATATGAAACAAACCTACTAAAAGAAGATCCAGATGTTTCAGAACAGGAGCTTGCTTCAGAATAATCTGATATTTGCGCATACTCTTCCTACTGGTTTTAGTATATAGTGAAAACTGAAAACAGGCAAAACCAGTTGTTTATTAATACGTTACTATGTGTATATACGTTCTTTTTGTAGAATAATTATCCATAGAACATCGATTGTCATGTTGACGAACAAATAACATTTTTAACTTTCAATATAATAAACTAATTTACATAATTGAGCATTTACACAATTAAGTAAATACTATAAATCCACAAGTGAACGCTTTATAAACATATGAGTAAAAATAATAAGTTGTCACATAACGCTTTAAAGCCTACTAACAATGTTGCAAGTAGTTTTAAATTCCAAACTTCACGATTAATCTCCATTAATGTAATCATGTTTTGATGCTATGAAGAGATTCCTGTACTCTAGAAACCCTGTCATCTAAATCCAGCACCCCGGTAAGCCTTCAATGCGGTCTGGAACACTCCCAAAACTTTGGTTTTGCCAATCCCCAAAACACATTAAATATACTGTAAATAGAGACTTCAGGCATGCACGTTCTGTAATCCAATAATATTACCTTTTCTTCCGCTAACAAAACACAGGTAGACATTTGGTGGTGATAAAATATTGATAATTCCATATTGAATGCTAAAAGTTTAAAAATATGTGGCTTAGTCGATGTTAACATTAAAGCTTTTTTTTCAGATCTTTAAAACATACATACACAATATTCGTATACATAAGCCACACATTATTCTCAGAATGGCAAGTTTTAGAATTTTAGCTTATGGCTAACAACAATGCTATCAGTGCCGCCTCGTTACTCAATTCTTTAAGCTAGAATTAACAAAGGAAGCTACAGGAGAACCATCACTGCGTAATTATGGAAGAGATAGAGCTACAGATTACTGTATTCCTGGAACTGCCATCTGCCTTTGATAGTTTATTTATTCACAGATAACCATAGTTTATAGTTAATTCTGGTATCATAAACCAACTCTCCATCAGGTTGTTGGACAAGTGGCACAATTTCAGATGCTCGTTAAGTATCTAGATTCTATCAAGTGTCATGACTGTGAAGATTAAGATAAGATTGATATGTATAATAATAATAATAATAATAATAATAATAATAATAATAATAATAATAATAATAATAATAATAATAATAATAATAATAATAATAATAATAATAATAATAATAATAATAATAATAATAATAATAATAATAATAATAATAATAAGAAGAAGAAGAAGAAGAAGAAGAAGAAGAAGAAGAAGAAGAAGAAGAAGAAGAAGAAGAAGAAGTACTAGTGTCATGGAATGCTCAAACCTGAGACCGGAAATCAAGGCGAGGGGACACGTGCCTTGTTGCATATGCAACCAGTAACACGTATAATTGCAGTGTGTAGTTTAGTACACTCGAGTTTGTTCAGGTTTGTTCGAAGGGGCATCCTCGAAACCATATTTGCCGACTGGAACGTTTACCTTGCTTCCTTCATTGACGTTACAACAGGTGTGCCTAGAAGTAATAAAGGAATTAAGGAAGGAGCAAAGGAAGGACGGAAGGATGGAAGGTAGGAAGGAGAGAAGGAAGGAAAGAACTAAGGAGGGAAGGAAGGAAAGAAAGAAGGAGGGAAGGAAGGAAAATAGAGTCCTGTAAGTGAAGTAGAGATTATTCTAAGACTGTTCCTGTCTATTATCAGTGCCACACACTTTAGTTGAAGCCTGGAGAATTCCTGTCCCACCCGCTTCTCTTGCAAGCAGAACAAAGTTTACGCACGCCACTGACTGGATTTACCCCGGTGATTTCTGCAACTCTTTTAACGCACGAAGGGTTATCTTCTTACCCCAATGCCGGTTAGAGTGGGCCACCAGGTATATTTTTTATTCAGTAACATTTTTTCCATCTCTTACCATTTACCAATTGTAATCAGCGGCTCAGACAGAATAAAGCGCAATTCTAGAAAATTCCAGATGCAATGTTTATTTGTAATCAGAATAGGTAAAGCATGGAAATCTTAGAATTGTTAGAATCCTTATGAGTAAATTGACATTTTCTAAAAATGTTTCATGTATAGGGTAATTTGGTGAGGGGGGGGGGAGTTTAGTGAAAATCTTTGTGCTGCTTTCTCGGAAGATATCGTACTAAACGTAAATGGCAAGTTTGTATTTTCCTGACTTTCGGTTTTGAGTGGTGCTGTTAAGATAGAAACACACAGACATGTGCGCGCACGCCGCACATACACACATACATACACGGACACCTTTTTGGTTTCAGGGAGTCCCAAAATATGTATTTCCTGTGTAGGTCTCGGTATCGACATTTTCAGTGGAATGTAATGTTTCCCTTACTTCATCTAGGTAGTGGTTAAGAAATTAAATGAGGGCTTTTAACAGATAGACTCAAAATATTTATTTTCGATGAAACGTGACATTGAATCATAGAGTGGGATGCAATATTTCCTCTACTTAATATAGGTAAGCAGCAGATGAAGTAATATTCGTGCTAGCCCATTAAACTTGATTACGAATTTCTTCGACAGCCGTCCAACTTTGCTCTGTGACGTCGGATATCGTACAGAGAGGCAAAAAGCAAGGAGTAAGGACGGACGAACGCAGTTTGACTCGCCTGTGGGAACTAAACTTTTGTGCTGCGCACACTCAACATACATCCCCGGAATGTAGAGCGTATTTTGCACAACACTAATAAGTAACTTCAGACTACAATCATAGGACACGCCATATGAGAGGAATCACAGTGGAGGAGACTGTTCAGAAACTTTGAACACTTACTGGACATCATCCGCTACATAGGATACAAAAATAAAATTAAACCCTCAAACTCGAGTGAAGCAGATAAGCTGAAGTGTTAATTGTATAGCAAGTGATGCTGTTACTAACACGTTTTGTTACTGTTTGCATATTAAGCAATAATAATGTTCAATTAGACAATATGGATTTAGAAGAGGGTGTGAGCTTTGCTCCAAATCTGTTTGTGGCTCTTTGTTGGTGCTATTCACATGGAAGAGCCAGCATCTGAGTGGAAAATGCCCCGTGGTAAAAAACGAGTATGAGGTGAGCCGAGGCCGTGAGACCGTAGCGAGCCGCAGTAAATTGAGGTTCTCTGGTTTGGAAATTTACCCAAAGTTAGAATACGATCAGTGTTTCTGTCGCAAATTACGCTAGAACGCTTGGTTTGCCGGATTCTGCGCATGAGCAGCATTAGCAAACTGGAGTACTTTCTTGACTTTCAGCAATGAATTTCAAATTTTTCACATAGCTTTTCAAAATCTACGATAAAAGGATTTATACTCGACCATATCCAAATTTATCAATTATAAGTCCGACAGCGATCCTTTAATTGACCTCCGTAAGTTCAAATATTCATTAAAGGACTGGTCTTCATCCAATCGGAGAGTTCAATTTTCATTAAAAGTCAGGTGTTCCACCAATCAGAGAATTCCCATGCAGCAACGGCAAGTCGCAATATCGATTAATTCTCGAAACGCAACTAGCGCGGGTTTAGAAAAGGCTAAAATGTCGGACAAACACAAAACACGCAAATTAATCTCAATACAGCAGCAACTTCCAAGAATATTGCACTAAGCTCAGTGCCGCAAATTCATTTCACTTATTGTACAATAAATAACTTATACCTACATGAAATAAAGTTTCGTCTGAAAACCAATATAGTCAATTTTCCTTCTATTTTTCAATGTTATGCAGCATTCCAAGGTTATCATTTTCATAATACAGCCGTGACGTGCTGGAAACGAATCGATCGTTTAGCGCCTGCGCAGAACTCCAAATATCAGCTGATGCAATTTATAGGTCATTGTCCCTGGTGAGTGTAAAACATTTTACAATAGCTACTATAAAATTAGGTATATGGTCGAGCATAAATTGTCGTATGAAACTTAACTATAATGGTAATTAAGACGCTTGTATGAAAATTAGGAAACTCGCTTCACTCGTTTCCTAATATATACTCGCGTATTAATTACTACCATTATAGTCTCGTTACATAATATACTATTTTATGCCTTAAATCCTCTTCCTTCAGCATTTCCTCTTCCTTTATTCATATCATATATGTATGGCACCATTATCGAAGGCTTTCTCATGCAAACCACAGACCAGTATGCAAATAAAGATATCAATGTCAATCAAATAAAACTCTGGGTGCTATAACGGCATGGTCGTTAGTAGATCACAGGGGTCAGGTGTCTCACCAGGGTGTGGTAGAATGAAGATGTTCCTTAGCATTGTTTCCCTATGGTCAGTATCCCCTTATCTGACAAAGACTTTCCTCTAAGCCGTCACATAGTTGAAACCGGTATCCCGATAGGAGTAAACATTTCCCGCAGAAGAGCTCACTGTAAAACGTTTTATGATTTTATGTTTCTGGAATATCAAATAGGTATGCCTCGTGAACATTGGAACTCTTAACGAACTTCACTGCAGCCAGTCTCAAAATGAAGAGGCCACTCGCCTCTGTACTGGAGTGGGCCAAAAGTCGAGGATCGGGTAGTGTTTATACTGAAATAACTCACTTTCAGAAACCGAAAAATAATTAAAAGCTATTCATAGGTTGAGGGGAATATTTTTCCCCTTCATATGCTTTTTGTTGCATTAACTGTTAATTTTTCGATAGAACGAAGGCATTGTTATGTTACGGCGGCAAGCCAAATTTTTCACGGGTTATTCATGTGATCAATGTGAAACGCTGTTTGTGTTGTAAGCAATGGCTGATACAAGCAAATGTACCTCTCATCATTAGTGTGTGGGTTCATGAAAAAGAACGAACTGGCGAAACGTACGAGAAATCAGAGAAAACTTCTTTCTTAGTTTCAATAAAGCATCTCCCAGTGAAGCCAATCTCTGAAAACTAGAAAAGCAGATTTTGTCAACAGGCTCTGTATTAGATGCAAAACGCAGCGGAGGGCTTAAAAAATATTGCAGTGATGATGTTAGTAATCTTCCGTCTGAATCATTGGAGCGTTCGCCGAAGAAATTCCAGGAACGTTGCATGAAAAGTAAACGTTATCGTCCATACAGGAACCCACGCTGACTGGCCCAGTTATGTTTATATTTTCATATTCCCACTCCTTACTAGCGCAGCAATAAATAAATAAATAAATAAATAAATAAATAAATAAATAAATAGATAGACAGACAGACAGACAGACAGACAGACCGATCGATAGATCGATAGATCGATAGATCGATAGATAGATAGATAGATAGATAGATAGATAGATAGATAGATAGATAGATAGATAGATAGATAGATAGATAGATAGATAGATAGATAGATAGATAGATAGATAGATAGATAGATAGATAGATAGATAGATAGATAGATAGATAGATAGATAGATAGATAGATAGATAGATAGATAGATAGATAGATAGATAGATAGATAGATAGATAGATAGATAGATAGATAGATAGATAGATAGATAGATAGATAGATAGATAGATAGATAGATAGATAGATAGATAGATAGATAGATAGATAGATAGATAGATAGATAGATAGATAGATAGATAGATAGATAGATAGATAGATAGATAGATAGATAGATAGATAGATAGATAGATAGATAGATAGATAGATAGATAGATAGATAGATAGATAGATAGATAGATAGATAGATAGATAGATAGATAGATAGATAGATAGATAGATAGATAGATAGATAGATAGATAGATAGATAGATAGATAGATAGATAGATAGATAGATAGATAGATAGATAGATAGATAGATAGATAGATAGATAGATAGATAGATAGATAGATAGATAGATAGATAGATAGATAGATAGATAGATAGATAGATAGATAGATAGATAGATAGATAGATAGATAGATAGATAGATAGATAGATAGATAGATAGATAGATAGATAGATAGATAGATAGATAGATAGATAGATAGATAGATAGATAGATAGATAGATAGATAGATAGATAGATAGATAGATAGATAGATAGATAGATAGATAGATAGATAGATAGATAGATAGATAGATAGATAGATAGATAGATAGATAGATAGATAGATAGATAGATAGATAGATAGATAGATAGATAGATAGATAGATAGATAGATAGATAGATAGATAGATAGATAGATAGATAGATAGATAGATAGATAGATAGATAGATAGATAGATAGATAGATAGATAGATAGATAGATAGATAGATAGATAGATAGATAGATAGATAGATAGATAGATAGATAGATAGATAGATAGATAGATAGATAGATAGATAGATAGATAGATAGATAGATAGATAGATAGATAGATAGATAGATAGATAGATAGATAGATAGATAGATAGATAGATAGATAGATAGATAGATAGATAGATAGATAGATAGATAGATAGATAGATAGATAGATAGATAGATAGATAGATAGATAGATAGATAGATAGATAGATAGATAGATAGATAGATAGATAGATAGATAGATAGATAGATAGATAGATAGATAGATAGATAGATAGATAGATAGATAGATAGATAGATAGATAGATAGATAGATAGATAGATAGATAGATAGATAGATAGATAGATAGATAGATAGATAGATAGATAGATAGATAGATAGATAGATAGATAGATAGATAGATAGATAGATAGATAGATAGATAGATAGATAGATAGATAGATAGATAGATAGATAGATAGATAGATAGATAGATAGATAGATAGATAGATAGATAGATAGATAGATAGATAGATAGATAGATAGATAGATAGATAGATAGATAGATAGATAGATAGATAGATAGATAGATAGATAGATAGATAGATAGATAGATAGATAGATAGATAGATAGATAGATAGATAGATAGATAGATAGATAGATAGATAGATAGATAGATAGATAGATAGATAGATAGATAGATAGATAGATAGATAGATAGATAGATAGATAGATAGATAGATAGATAGATAGATAGATAGATAGATAGATAGATAGATAGATAGATAGATAGATAGATAGATAGATAGATAGATAGATAGATAGATAGATAGATAGATAGATAGATAGATAGATAGATAGATAGATAGATAGATAGATAGATAGATAGATAGATAGATAGATAGATAGATAGATAGATAGATAGATAGATAGATAGATAGATAGATAGATAGATAGATAGATAGATAGATAGATAGATAGATAGATAGATAGATAGATAGATAGATAGATAGATAGATAGATAGATAGATAGATAGATAGATAGATAGATAGATAGATAGATAGATAGATAGATAGATAGATAGATAGATAGATAGATAGATAGATAGATAGATAGATAGATAGATAGATAGATAGATAGATAGATAGATAGATAGATAGATAGATAGATAGATAGATAGATAGATAGATAGATAGATAGATAGATAGATAGATAGATAGATAGATAGATAGATAGATAGATAGATAGATAGATAGATAGATAGATAGATAGATAGATAGATAGATAGATAGATAGATAGATAGATAGATAGATAGATAGATAGATAGATAGATAGATAGATAGATAGATAGATAGATAGATAGATAGATAGATAGATAGATAGATAGATAGATAGATAGATAGATAGATAGATAGATAGATAGATAGATAGATAGATAGATAGATAGATAGATAGATAGATAGATAGATAGATAGATAGATAGATAGATAGATAGATAGATAGATAGATAGATAGATAGATAGATAGATAGATAGATAGATAGATAGATAGATAGATAGATAGATAGATAGATAGATAGATAGATAGATAGATAGATAGATAGATAGATAGATAGATAGATAGATAGATAGATAGATAGATAGATAGATAGATAGATAGATAGATAGATAGATAGATAGATAGATAGATAGATAGATAGATAGATAGATAGATAGATAGATAGATAGATAGATAGATAGATAGATAGATAGATAGATAGATAGATAGATAGATAGATAGATAGATAGATAGATAGATAGATAGATAGATAGATAGATAGATAGATAGATAGATAGATAGATAGATAGATAGATAGATAGATAGATAGATAGATAGATAGATAGATAGATAGATAGATAGATAGATAGATAGATAGATAGATAGATAGATAGATAGATAGATAGATAGATAGATAGATAGATAGATAGATAGATAGATAGATAGATAGATAGATAGATAGATAGATAGATAGATAGATAGATAGATAGATAGATAGATAGATAGATAGATAGATAGATAGATAGATAGATAGATAGATAGATAGATAGATAGATAGATAGATAGATAGATAGATAGATAGATAGATAGATAGATAGATAGATAGATAGATAGATAGATAGATAGATAGATAGATAGATAGATAGATAGATAGATAGATAGATAGATAGATAGATAGATAGATAGATAGATAGATAGATAGATAGATAGATAGATAGATAGATAGATAGATAGATAGATAGATAGATAGATAGATAGATAGATAGATAGATAGATAGATAGATAGATAGATAGATAGATAGATAGATAGATAGATAGATAGATAGATAGATAGATAGATAGATAGATAGATAGATAGATAGATAGATAGATAGATAGATAGATAGATAGATAGATAGATAGATAGATAGATAGATAGATAGATAGATAGATAGATAGATAGATAGATAGATAGATAGATAGATAGATAGATAGATAGATAGATAGATAGATAGATAGATAGATAGATAGATAGATAGATAGATAGATAGATAGATAGATAGATAGATAGATAGATAGATAGATAGATAGATAGATAGATAGATAGATAGATAGATAGATAGATAGATAGATAGATAGATAGATAGATAGATAGATAGATAGATAGATAGATAGATAGATAGATAGATAGATAGATAGATAGATAGATAGATAGATAGATAGATAGATAGATAGATAGATAGATAGATAGATAGATAGATAGATAGATAGATAGATAGATAGATAGATAGATAGATAGATAGATAGATAGATAGATAGATAGATAGATAGATAGATAGATAGATAGATAGATAGATAGATAGATAGATAGATAGATAGATAGATAGATAGATAGATAGATAGATAGATAGATAGATAGATAGATAGATAGATAGATAGATAGATAGATAGATAGATAGATAGATAGATAGATAGATAGATAGATAGATAGATAGATAGATAGATAGATAGATAGATAGATAGAT
>CM060962.1:169498758-169588758 GCA_030765045.1 Tenodera sinensis
CCTCAACATAGAATTGTAAACAGAAAAATAAGAGTAGGTACATAACACATTAACTACATATTGACAGGAGAATCACTTAGGCTGCTGTATTCATCTTATACTTACAGGGAATTGTGTAACGGAATGTTATCTTTGTTACTTTCAACTTCAGCCTACTACGCATGATGCACAAGACGCTTCTATTAGTTTTTTTTTCTCGATTTATTACGCACTTATGAATTAAGGGTTGATTTCATTTTGGAGATGTGAATGGGTTTGTCTGTGAATATTAGTAACATTCTTAGCAAGTTTTGAAAGCTTATATGTCGCAGTAATACACATGTTACTTACTGCTATTACTTTCTCTACCAGTATAGTAAGGAGAGGAAGTGTTGTATTCCACCCAAAGTTTCGATGTCGAGATTTCACCGGAAATATGTGTTTTGTGGTCCCTTGAATCCAGAAAAAAAGCATTTTTGAATGCGTGTCAGTCTGTGGACAACGTAACTCAAAGAGGAAAAGTCGGTTAAGAACCAAAGTTGGAATTTAAGTATAACGTCTTTCAAGCATGCGACACGACAGTTTTGAAAAAAAATCGCTTCATCTTAAACTATGCTTTACACGGAAAATTTTTCGAGAATTTTCATTTTCTCGAAAATGATCTAAGGATTTTGAATAAAAAGACAGATGTTTAAGATATTTTTATGACAAATTAAATGTTTATCTTGAATTTTCTGGCTATAGCCCATGTAGTCCTGTTTACTCTGGATGACTTTTGCATAACTGCTAAACCGTAAGACATAGACCAAATCTTACTCTACAAAAAATGTATGCCTTGCTAAAACACACAATTTATGTATGAATAAACTTTTTTGTAGAGTGAACCATTTCGGAGATATTCCTTGTTATCTTTGTGAGTGTGGAGAACTTGAACCTTCTTCATTGTTATTCATTTTTTGATATGTTAGCCGTGCCAAAAGAACGAAAGTTCAAAGCTTTAAAGGATTTGACTATCGCTCAAGTCCTACTGTAGGCATTTCTATATTCCCCTTGTACCTACAAGAAAATAAGCAATAAGGTAATTTGTGCAAATGCTTATCTCAACACAAAAAATTATAGGAATAAGAGTTTGTAAGAATGGTTAGTACAAGGGTAGAGAAAGTCATGTGAGTGCAACACATCAGATTTTTATAGAAAACGTCCCTCGACTATGGCTTGGGGCTTATGGGCCTTAACCATGGGCTACACTTACAACGCATATATAAGTTTTGAATATGCTTTCCAACAATATGGATTTCTAATAAACTTCCATAAGATACTATAGGAGTGTTTCACAACAAAATTTGATATCAAAAGGGCATTTTTACATGTTCATAAAATGAGTTAGATCCGAGTTTCGGTTCGGCTGGGTTAGATATATATGAACTGCTTTAACAAAACTATGGTTTTAAATATAACAGCAATAATTAAGCGACCTGAGGTCACTCGTAACATGTTTTTTACTGATCTATTCATAAAATGAGTTAGAGGGAGTTTAGGTTAGATTCTACATAATCAGTTTTAACAGATTCAATGTTATCGCCAATTCCTTCATCTTCGATCGCTCGATAGATTCCCTCTCGCTCTGTTTATCCTTCAAATATTGGCAGTTCTTCGTTTTAAACAGCTGAGCCACAAACTGCCCAGACCTCACAGCTAGTCTGCGTTTCAAGGTAAGTTCAAACATCAGCTAAGAAAAGAATTGAATGCGTGTCTCGTATGACTGTGAATAGCTAAACTCAAAAATCAAATGACGGATAAATACCAACTTTGGTACTTAAGTTCAGCATCTCTCAAGTATAGATTTTAAAGAAAATTTTCCAACCCAAACTACTCTTTACTTGGCAAATTAGTTATTCTTTTTTATTTTCTCAGAGATAGTTCTTAATGATTTTTATAAAGATATCGTAACAATATAAATGTGAAATTTGAATCTGAGGGAAGAGAAAGTGAAGTTCTCTTCATTCAGAAAGGAATTTTCATATATTTTAAACAATCTTTATTATACAAGCAGCCATTTTCAAGGTATCCGGTGTTATTGATTTAAACTTTTTTTTTTTTAAGTTCTTAGCCATCTAATCGTTTCTGACGATTTTAAAGCGGGATGCTATACACTTACCTTAAAATTGTATACTGTTTCCACAAAACCGCGAGAAGCGACTGAATAGTGACAGCGCTTTCAATAAAATGATGAAGTATTGTAAAATTCAAATGTAATAATAATGAATACACTGAAAATCATATGCCACAATAAAGATTATACGAAATTACTTTGAATTTAAAGACTATATTTTTGTGTAGTACATTTGCTCTCTATTTCTACTACGTACACAGGAGGTAGAAAAGATATTGTTTTCCACCCAAAAATATGATACCGAGATTTGAATAGAAATACACGTTTTGAAAGCTTCTGAATCCAAAAACAAAAGAAAACACTTACTTTCTCTACTACGTACAGTAAGTGCAGGAAGCACTGCATTCCACCCAAAAATTCTATACTGATATTTCACCGAAAATACATGTTTTGTGACCCCTAAATGGAAAAAGAAGCATTTTTAGAAAAAAATGCCCGTGTGTGTGTGTGTGTATTTGTGTGTGTGTGTGTGTGTGTGTGTGTGTGTGTGTGTGTGTGTGTGTGTGTGTGTTTGTGTGTGTGTTTGTGCACGGCATAATTCAAAATCTAAAGGCTGTTAAACACAGAACCTTGCATTTAAGTTCAGCATCTTCCAAGGATGCGACAGTAAGATTTTCAAGAAAATCACCTCAACCCCAGACATGGAACTTTTTCGAAAATGTTGATTTTATCAAAAATGTCTAACGATTTTAATTAAAATACCACTTGTTTTACATATTTTCATGACAAATGAAATGTAGGTGAATTTTCTGGGAATGTCCTCATAAGTCCTCTTCATTTTAGAGTTTTGCATTACTGATAAACCGAAAGAGACGACAAAATCTTGCTTCACAAATATGTAGATTTCGTAGAAACACACAATTCCTGTTCAATACATTTTTTCTTCTATACTGAACCGTTTCCAAGATACTCTTCGTTTATAGAGGCGGTTATTGTAGGATACAAAATAAAACAGCAATGAATTTCCCTCCACCAATCAGGGGACTAAGAGTGTTCAGTCATATGGTCCTTCTCTCTCTCATTCTCCCCTCCCGAATGTTTAAAACAGGATCGTTCTAGTCTGGGATACATAACATGATGGATTTAATGTTGGCGCATGCAGAGGAGTAAACGTTTCTTCTCTTCCTCGTTCCTATTCTAAAAATGCTTATTTTAGAACTTGCATTCTGCGCTGCACTTTTTCTTCGCACCAATATTTAATACATGAATATTGTGACTACAATGATTACAAAACACATGTCAAAATAAGGAGCAATCTCTAATTTGCAACATCACAGTGAAAACTAAACTACACTACGTGTAATATCTATCTATTCTTCTATACGAAAATTTACAATCATCTGTTTCTTTTGGTTTTCATTTTTCATATTTATTGTAAACTTCTATAAATTATTTAAGTGTTGTCGCAGATCGATCATTAGTAATATAACAACCCCGTGTGTTGTGGTGAACTTCATTGTTTGGTGACCACCAATTATTACTCTACCGACTATTACTTTAGCATGACCATTTATATTTTCTCTAGACTGCCATTCTAGACTTTTAGAATTCCCCATACAAATTCGGCGAAAGATACACACGACGGCGAAACTCTTTACGAAAATGCAACAGCCTATCGGAAAAAATCGGATACGTTGCATTCATATGACTTTCTCTACTTTTGTACTAACCATTCTTACAAACCCTTATTCCTATATCTTCTTCGTGTCAGTTGACATAAACATGTGGAGAAATTATTGCTTATTTCCTTGTAGGTGTAAGGGGAATATGCTTTGAGTGATAGTCAAATCTGTTGAAGTTTTGGGATTCCGTTCTCTTTGCGGGGTGATGTAAATTGCCTCCCAGGGTAGTGTTTGTCTTTTCAAAAGAACGTAAATTACCTCCCAGATACCTGAGATGATGTACCTAAATTGACTCCATTTTGCTGAGTATTCCACATTTGTAAATCCACCAATGGATTTCGGTTAGGTTTACTTCTTCATGAAAAATGACATGATGGATTTTCGCAAAACCGTGAAATCATTGTGGCCCGAGATAGACATTAAGGGATGTAGATTTCATCTAGGTCAGCGTTGGTACAGAAAAATTCAAGTTTTGGGACTATGCGTTGTGAATAAAGAAGAAGGAGCAAGAAATCCATTTCTTAGGTTATTGTTACTAGAAGATATTTCCGGGCTGTTATGCCGTGGTCTGCTGGAGTTAGAACTGCCAGACGTTTCGTCCACAACTGCGGTAGACATCTTCAGTGGCGCGGACGTAGTCTCCTCGGAGAAATTAGCGTAGCGTCTGAGGTGTCGGCTGTCCGAGCTGCTGTATTTATACCCCGAGCGGCCTCCGCTGATTGGTCCGGCTGGCGGACGGCAGGGCAGGGGTGGGAGTGCAGCAGACCACGGCATTAACAGCCCGGAAATATCTTCTAGTAACATTGACTCCGGCCGTGAAAGCCTACGCTCTCTCTTAGGTTATTGTTTGGATTTCAATTCCTGAAGCCTGAACATGTTGGTGAATGCTTCGTAGATATAATGGCATTTCAACCAGAAGACGAAAGAATAAAAGAATTCGCGGGTTACATTCTGGATAACTACATATCAGAAGATGCCAACTTCCCTCCTATAATGGGGCTGAACTCTCATCAGTTAGACGCACCACTAACAACTGTGATTCCTTCCACAGAAAAAGTAACAGTTTTTTCAGGCATCCCAATATTTATATCTTGACTGAAGTACTGAATAAAATACGAAACGACACTTATGTATTGCTCCGAAGTGTAGACAAATGAAATAAACATGTTCTTATGAAAGAAATATTTTTACAAAATAAAATATTAGCATTTCGACAAGAATTGTTACTAGACTTTAGTTTTTAAAGGCTGTTTCTTTTAAATTCCTACCAGTTCAAAGAATGACGCGTGTTTTTAACAACGGTTGAAGTTTTGTTTTTCACCACATTTTTAACCATACCAGTAATTTGCATCTTACATTACTCTCATATCTGCAATTGGGAAGGAAAATTGTGGTTTATGATTATTAACCAATAACTACTTGTTTAAGTAGCCATAAAGGAAAAGACGGTATTTTTTATTTTGTGGGATATTCATGTCTGGTTCGAAACACTTCAGTTAACAGTGGCGGACTGGAAGTGAAGGAAAAATACCCATATGAATGGGGGAGGCAATTTACGCTATAGAGCTCAAGTAAACAGGAGGCAATTTATATCATTTTTATACCTGGGGAGGCAAGTTACCGACGCCGCTCTTTGCACGGGTAAGAGATAAAAATGTATAATAATCTTCCATTTGACGAAAGTCTAAGTATTCCAAAAATCACAGAAATAACAAGAAATATCTTCGACATGGTTCATTCTACAAACAAATTCATAGGGACATAACTGTGTGTTTTAAAAGGATCTAGATTTTGTATAGTAAGATTTGGTCTACCTTTTACGGTTTACGAGTTATTCAAAAGTCATCAGGACCTCCCGAAAATATGTTTGCAGACACATTTATGCCACATTCTTAACTTCAGTGATCTAGAAGCCAATTAATAATCTTAATAGCAAAGACCCAAAGAAGCCAGTCACCATGATAGTTTCTTTTGTTAAAACAGGAAAACGTTAGTATTATAGCTATCAAACTTAAGAGACAGGTAAACCACTTGAGATGGTTGTGGTCTGGACTGACTACTTGATAAACGTCACCACTTCCGTCTCCACGGCGAGCTCGGCGTGCATCGGAAAACATTTGGAAACGGCTGTCCTGGATACGTGGTTTACTTAGAGACAGCGGCATTGATTTGCAACTCACAGAACAGTAGAAAGCTCAAGCAACAACTAAAGACTCACTTATGTTAAACAGGGGGATGTGGGAGTAGATATAGAAGCTCAAGGCCGGCAGCTAGGAAAGCTATTCCACTTCCCTAAACAACATTCCAACTGCATTCCTACAAAGCGAACAACCCAGAACGAGGATCTCTTTCACAGAAACACATGGACTAAGCTATCATATTAAATTTTCGTGTTCAAATTTATTTTCGATTGACATTTCTAAGGAAAAACATCGATTGAAATTAGAGTTACGTGTGATATTTTGCATTACTTTAATACAAAACTCAAGGAATCAAGAAAAGTCTTCGAATTAACGAAGATTTCTAATTATAAACGTTCGAATTATCCGAGTTCATTCACATAATATCAAATTATATTAAAATGGAGAGATGGCCTTGGCTGCGGAGTTTCCTTCCTGCAGCTACTTAACTGTTTGTTCTTTTATGACGGTGGAGCTTTGGCTTGTGGTATGAATATCAATCCAGGTTTATGTGACGACTGAGGAAAATCACAGAGAGCTGTTATATTCAAGGGTACATAGACTTTCAACGCACGTGAGAGCTACAAGCGCTTACTGCCTGGGTTATTTCGCTCTGCTTTTCATTCATATTGCGTTTCAGCTAGCGGTATTCTCCATTCCTTTCTCCAATGCGCTTGTTTAACGCTACAGCATGCTAGTCACAATAATAGCAATAGATACTTTGGAGTAGATGGTTCAGTGAAAGCGAACGGATGACCTTTGCGGCGCATGCTTATAGGATCCGGTTTTGCCCTGTAGTCACCTTCACATGCCATTTAGTTTGTTGCTGTCCATTGATTGGAAGGCAGACTTTTGTGATAATGTCTTTCGTGTAAATACAGGTTATTGGGAAGCAAGTGAACCATTTTAAAAATTCTAGTAAACTACGAAACGGATAGAAATACATTTTATATCAAAAGAAAGAGGAACTCTTTAAGTTTTGTTGCTGCCTTGTTACGCCTTACAAATGCCCAAAAATATCCACTCTAGCTCATATAGCAAATATCGATGTGATAATCCACCTCCCATATACTGGGTATCTGGGTATCCCCCCCCCAAAAAAAAACCACCAACAACACTTAGTATGTTGTGCAGGATGGCAAACTGATTTGCTTTCAAGCAGAAACGCACAGTTTGGACGCTGGACAGCGTCAACGAACGATTGTGACAATTTGTTAACATCCGTTTTGGTATCCTAATACGGAAGGTATGCAATCCTTTAGCCAGCTGTGTACTCTGATGCACCACCTGAGAATAATAACATTCCTGTGCATGCGCTAAATTCCTCCATAGTGTCCTTGATGCGCACCCTACTGCCTCACTTATGTAGTAACCTTTTAACAGCAGTGTGACAAGTAACAGTACACAGCTTCTGGAATGTTTGACATGAGCTCCAGCACACTTTGATGTAAATGTGCGGAATCAGCTCAAGGTCGCATATTCAAATCGATCGATTGGTAGAGGTGGACAGTTTCATGGCCAGCACGTCTCCAGATCTGGCACCTCTCGACTATTTTCTGGGTAGCTGTATGAAGAGTATGGTGTATGGCACTCCTGTAACACCTTATGGCTCGAATCCATGGAGCGATTGAAAATTTTCAGACAATCGCACGTATTGGCTCATGTGTATGAGGCTCACCATCTAGTTCTGCAATGACGTAGGAGGTACACAGTTCGAAGCCCGTTTGTAATGTAGACAGCCCGGTGTTGACTTTATTGACGAAATGTGAACATACATCCATGTGACACTTCCATGCGCTACAGCGTCCAACCCGTGCATTTCCGGACAGGGATTCCTATTCGAAAACCGCTCATTTTGCCGTCCCGTACAACATGACTGTGTTGTTGGTGTTTTTGGGACATCCTGCATACGTTCCAGCATGTCTCAGTTGACCATAGCCAAGGCAGCTGTAATCCGTCGCCGAAGTCCCTGAAAATTAGCTGGTACCGGAGGCACATAGACAACGTCCTTCACAAGCCTCCAAAGGAAAAAGTCACATGGAGCTAAATCCGGTGATCGCTGTGGCCACATTATTAATGCGTTATTTTCACGTGTAGTGCGTGTGATCCAATAAGGGTTGATAACTGCTATTGATAATTGCTGCTACCTAGCGATAAATCTCGGCAACTTAGTGCAGGCGTACTTTATAAAAAAACTTTGAGCTTTTCTCTCTATTGCCACAACAATTGCCATAATCTGTTACATATGCACTTGACTTTTGTTAAACTTTAAAATTTCTCACAGACTTATGAATAACCCTGTATAATGTGATCATGCAATGCGGGATAAGTATCCTTAGCTAAAAATCTTCGTTCTGTAATGTGGACTTCGGTAGCTTGCTAGTACATGCACTTTACTGCGTCCTTAGCGGTTTCCTTGTACATACAGGCCGTTAGGGTTATAAGCGCAGATATGTTGATACATGGTACATAGTATGTATCCACTTTGTTGTGTTAGTTATTTTTTCTCTTCGTCGAACAGTTTTCCCGC
The DNA here is from genome assembly GCA_030765045.1 of Tenodera sinensis. Lineage (NCBI taxonomy): Eukaryota > Metazoa > Arthropoda > Insecta > Mantodea > Mantidae > Tenodera > Tenodera sinensis. Next base: position 169,507,243 of record CM060962.1, read on the forward strand.
AAACCAATCACCAAGTTTACTACCGGATATTTGTTTAATGGTCGGAACTGCGCCGCAAAATGAACACTGTCTGCCGTATGTACTATTCCTTTTGCTTCACATCTAAATGCATGACCTACAGGCACATACAGCGTGAGGTCCTTGGCCTTGTATAAAACGTTGGAACTCGGTTCCGGTGCACCGTTCGTTATCACGAGACCGATCCACTATGTGTCAAACATTCTATGCCATGCCTGCTTATAGGTACTTACTAACCTGAAGATATACTGCTCCTAATAAGTAAAGTCATAAGTTTGCGAGTGAAGTAAATATTGATGTAATATTGTTCATTACATTGTCCTCAATCACCAGTAAAACCATCTGCCCCTATACCCCTAACAGCCTGTATGTACTTTTCTTATTTATTTTATTTTGCGGCTGAACACTTCGGTAGTGCCACGAATTATTTATTTTATAGCATACACACGATTTAATGGCGTGTTCAATACAATGTCCAATCACAGGCTTGCCACAACTTGCGGTGTTGTATGATAAAACACGAATTGAAATGACGCTGTAAAACCAGTGATATAAATATTATGTACTCCGACAAAATGTATTTGCATAGCAAGGAAAAGAACCTGACTGTGAAGTGGTCGGCGATCAGCCGTCATTTAATTGTGTGTCTGCTATAGTGTTTAAATAATCGTTGAGGGAACCACGAAACATTTCCAGTCAGTTTGGCGAGTATGCTGGATTTGAAACAGCGCTTCAAGGATATGTGTCTTAGATACTAAAACCTCAGCCTTTTTGACGGATTTCTGAATTTTGATTTTTGTGTGCTACCAAAGAGCAGCATCGAGTGCAGTGGATTTTGGTTCCTTGTGTAAAATAGTATAGCCGATATTGAAATTAAATATGTACCATATGCAACCAACTCATCAAATACATCTCCATTGTAGAATCCCATTGAGAGGGTAACGATAGGCTATGGCAGATAAGATCTTTTCAACTTTTAAACTAAACTTCAAGGAAAAGTTAGGAATGTTATGTAATGCCCACTATTATCAGAAATCAAGATGATATGCAGTCAAAAATAGGCCGAGCCTGATGTGCAGAGTATTTCACGTGTAAGGACACCAGAGAACCAGAGTGACGAAGCCGTAAGATGATGGCGGTGACAAGGACATAGTTTAATTATCTCTGCCCACACGCAACCTTTGAGAGAGGGATTGGCACTCACGGTTGGTTGACAGTCTTCCATGGCCATCAACCTTCCCTGTAAAGCTTTAGTCCTGTCTCTCAGCTACATCACGTAACTGTCAAACCGTTCCTATAACTAAGAGTAACAAGCAATGATCAAAGAGACATCCAAAGCAACAGAGAGAGAGAGAGAGAGAGAGAGAGAGAGAGAGAGAGAGAGAGAGAGAGAGGTGTTAGAATTATAGTTACCTGTCTAAAGTTTAGACGTATCTGAAATATTCTGGAAAACCATTAGCTAAACGGAGGGGCCAAAATAACATTTCAGCTACATGAGTGTATAGGTAGCGATGACATTAAACAGCAGGAGACTTCTTTATAATCCAGGGCATTCTCACATTCGGTGGCAATCACCTCCAGGTGCTACATCACACACCCTGTTGTGTATATAATCAAAATCGTGTCACATGCTCAGCAATGCACAGGTTGGTTAGGTATGTTCGGCTTTTATGCTGCGATCTCGTGGCCTCCTCGGTTCCCACTTACGAATGCTAACAAATACTGGCATGGATTGGCATGGCGCGTCCATGACCGTCACACTTAATACTACGCACACAGCTAAGAGGGTACATAACAGTAAGAAAATTCTTAATTCAACGCTTCATCAACACCGCCTTCAAAGTCTTTATACCCAAATAATAATCCTATTACATAAACACCAATACCCAGAAGTGAAGAACAAACATTCCCATGCACTGTATTGTTTTAAGTTCTGATTTCTTTCTGCTGGATTCACAAGTTTTGGTCACCGGAGGCCGAGAGTGAGTCACCAAGATCTATCAAGAATAGAGTTTCGCCCTAACAAAACTACGCTACAGTAGTTTTGATACGGTACATGACGTAGTAAATGGTAGGATTACCGGTAGGTAGTATTGGTAGCAGCAGTAGGAAAAAATCACAGTAAAAGTTACAAGGGATCAGGCAATTTAATGAGCAATTCAATCAAAATGAGCACTAAGAACTATGATCATGAGTTTGGTCACTGCGATTAAAGTAAAAATTGTATCTTTCGGTTCAAAAGAACATTACTTGTACCCACTCTCAGTGTCTTGGATCTGAACTGCATTTTACGTAGAGGAGCTTCCAAATGCTTTTGAAGACACTAATGTTCTTTATTAAGCAGCTCTTTATGCACTCTCTCTCAGTTTCGAAAAGGCTCAAAGTTCAACGCTTCGGCTTTCTAGAGGACTCCAGTAAAACATGATCAAAAAAGGTTAACAACACGATCGATATGAAGTAACGCCCAATATGTATGCAACACACCTAACGTATAGGTGTTGTGGGTAGTGTCTTAACTAACCAATCCTATTAGGAAAGCTACCGTAGTCTATACTTACTGATGATAGTCTACGGTAGCCTACGGTAGTTTTACAACTCTGTTCAAGCAGAATGCTTCAGCAACCTTTGGAGAGATGTGCAAGGAAATAATGTGAAGTCTCGACACCTTTCATTCCTTATCTAGCATGAAGTTAAGCAAAAGTTAAACACTTAAAACGATAGAGAGGGATCGAAGGTTTACCTTAAACTATTACACACCTTCAATACCACTGACTATTGAGAGTATCGATATAACGACGGTATCGAGGTCCCACCCCGGTATTAAGTATTATCCTGACATTAATTACATAGTGTATTACATGTATATGGTGTTATCAGTATGAAACCTGATTGCAACCAGCTTACCTCAAAATGGAAATAAAATAAAGCTTAGCTGCTCGTTTGGCAATGCAGGCCTTCATTCTCCGTGACTCCTTTCCTAAAAATGACCATAGTCACGCTGATGTCGCAGATTAAAATGCAATTTTTATTTATACAAATACACCGAAAACAAGAATTCCAATGTATCGAGTTTTCTCTCGGATAGGATCCCTATTCGTTGAAAAAATTATAACTTGTAAGCCATTTTTATTGTCCAACTGGGCCCATTGGGTGAGAAAACCGAGACCCGGGTATTTTTATTTTCGACTTACTTTCATTTAAAAAAAAAACTAGCTCGATGTGTAATATCAATGTGACAAAGTGTCTTTTGGGGCTTCGTAGAGTCACTCCTTTTAGGAAGCGCGTGCTGATTCCATTATCTTCTTCTTCATTGCAAGTATTTGGCCTATGATCAACTACGATTTCAAAGTTGAACTTTCAGTTCAGCATTTCCTTAGACGACCTAAAATATCTTCCCGTTTAGATGATGCTGAAGCATGGCTTATGGGGTTCTATTTGTATGTATGTGATGTAGGTGATTTATCCATTTGTTCTAGCAATGTTGTGTTATCAGTTATAATTATAATTCTTCTATAATAACAATCCCTAGGGCGTCTCCTCTATGCAGAGGTTATCCTCATCACCCGACTTCTGCGTCCTCCATCCGCAGCCAAGGCCACGGAGGAGTAGCGGGCGTCAGCACGCCAATCTCCCCGACCGTAAGGCGAATACGTGAACATTTAGAGACGCTACTTTCTTACAGGATAGCTACTGAACTGGCCCCTCAGAGACTTAACGAGGCTGAGTGTACCCTGTACCAGACCTCCCAGTGCGAGAAAATCCGGTACCGGAGATCGAATCCGGGTCCTCCGCGCCAGAGGCAGACGCGCTAGCACTGCGCTACGGAGGCGATCTAACTCTTCCATTAGTTCCTAATTATGTTCATGATCCTATTTGATTCTCATCTCCTACCCTGGTCCCATACTTCATTATGATCTTCCACCTGGCTTTGCATATCATTAGCAGCTATTCGCCCTTAATCCTTTTTATTGATATCCAAGTTACATTGGCGTAGCAAAGAACAGATCTCACCAAGTTCTTGTATAAACCAATTATTCTAATATGCGTTTGAGGTAATACAAAGTTTCATAATGTCATTTGTTATCCCCATTGTTTTGAGGCATTAAGACATTTTCTGTGAAATGTCTGCTTCACCGAAAAAGAATGTGTATGCCAGGCATATAAACTAATTTACATAATATGTGAATTCAACTATCACATAAAGTCAGGTAGTGTATAAGTATCGAAAACTAGGTGCAAATAATGCACTTCGTATTGTAACCACGAAGCAAGTGATTTAAAGGTCAACCACACATGACACACTACTTGACCTGTGCTTCGTCTGAACTGAATGTCCTTCTAATCAATAGGAATGCTCTTCTAACTATAAGTGCATTATATACCTGTCGATAACTAGTAGGTATTCAAAGATCTGTATTAGCCAAAAAGTAATGGGGTACTAATCCTTCGCATTGAAAAGTAATTTTATTAGCTTTGAATAATAAGTCTCATTCTAGTCCTGTCCGTGATGGAATTGCTGATTGTAGCTCAACTTGTTTAAAGTCAAACAATAATTAAGTGCGGCTGTGAACTGGCTGGAGAAACAGATGGCAGAGGTAGGCCCTAGGGTTGCAGGGTAACGACCCATGTGGGAGTGAACAACTGCAAAGTCCTCAATGACAGCAAAGTGGTGGTAGAGGCAACCCTACTCATGAGGATAATATATGAATAAACATCTCTGGAATTTTCACGAGTACCTAACATATGGATTGTAGCCTTAGTTGAGGAAATTTCACTGCTCATCCTTAAGTGTAGCAACTTCTCGTTTTAGTAAAGCCCGGTTAAGTGATGCATTTCAGTTCAGTTTTGATTTTAGCTACGTTATGTTTAGGTAAATTATTTACCGTTAGGGAATAAGAGGTAATAAGGGTAATAAAATCGAAATCAAAATAAAATGGAGCTTATGTTATTTCTTTGGCTAGCGGAAAATGTGAGAGTAATGAGATAGTAACATGTTTGAACAGTTCAACTGTTTTTAAGGAAAATTTTAATTAAAAAAGTAACGTTAGGCTTTCTGCGTAGTTCCCTGTATTCTGGACTTGCTTAAGCGGCGTAGGACTAAACGTTTATTTTAAATCCATTTAGTTCAAAATTTACTCACTTAAATATGAATAAATTAAGAAATGACTGTGATCTACAATAGTTTCTAAATAAAATAGTTTAATTGGAGAGAAAATGCAATGCTTTCTTATGTTGTACTTCAACTCCTAGTGCAACTACCCTTCGTGGGCTAAGGTTTACTGCCCAACCGCTGCGTCCCCCACCTCTGCCATCTACAGGCGTCATGAGTGCGGTGCAGAACTGCAGGGTGAGACGTGGTTAGTGGCTACTTCTTTAGCAGGTAGCTCCCCAATGGGTCCCTCCGGGAGCTAACGAAGCTGAGTGCACCCCGTGCCAAACCTCCCAGCGGGGGAAAAATCCCCACACAGGATCGAACCCGGGTCCTCCACGCCAGAGGTAGGCACGCTACCACTGTGCTACGGAGGTGGTCTATATTTGCTATACTGAAAATAAATGTGTTTTTTAGTTGAATTTGATGTTATTAGTTGCACAGAAATAAATTTTTACATTTAAAAAGCTATTGGTGTTAACATTTTTGTCTTGTTTTAAGTTTAAATAGCTTTTAATGAACTAATAAATAATCAATCATAAAATGAATAATTCAATTCTTAGCCCATTTGAGATTACACATGCATATATGAATACAACTCAGCAAAATTGAAATTTAAGCAGTACATTTCCTGCATAGAGATCTAAAATTCCGAGAAGGGAAAGTAGGTGGGTGCAATGGGGATAAAGGGGAAGTGACTGAAAATTTATGTTGTTGGGTTTTCAAAATGGCAGATCGCCAAGAATGTTCGGCCATTACAGGAATGTGTGTAATTTTATGTTATATAATAAAAAAATAGAAAAGAGTTATTTTCACCTAAAAGCTCAGTCTCTGTGCCCCTTAGGTTCTCTGATTACAAGGAAAATGAAATGGTTACTGCTTAACCAGTTTTCCGAGGAAAATAAGGCTAACAAAGCTATAATGTAAAGTAATAGATTTGAAACAGTAGCATGATTTAATAACCCATAGTTCTGAGAGGTAGAATCATAATTGACAAATTCATAGCCAGATTTGAACCATGGATCTACCCTATGCGTGGTGCCTATAACTCGGATTATAATGCTAAGAGATATATTCATCGTCTACAAATCTTGTTCTCGCTGCGCTGTGCAGTGAGGCATTGGGCTGTGTGGATAAAACAATTATGTATTACGCAATGAACACTATAACACAAGGCCTGTGTGGATTTGCATGTATATGAGCTAAATAATATTAAATAAGGGTATAAAAACACGTGGACCAGAATGAAGCCCAAAATACCAGTAACGTAATGGATGTTATATTACCAAATACAGCCAAAACTTTGCCATACCTGTATTTTAGGAATATCTGCTGATAGTGATGTCAGCTTAAAAGATGGAACATTAGCAAACATAACCAGAGAGTAATATAGTGTCATAGTGCCCCCCCCCAAAAAAAACTTAAGTGATTAATAGATGACCCCGGCCTGATTCAATAATTATTACTTTTCAAAACATAAACGCTCCGCTCCTTTCCAGTTGCAATTCTTTCATGCAATTACATGGCACTTTAAGCAAAAGTTATTACACTGATACTTAAATTGCTACAATTATATTTTTTGTTATTATTATTATTATTATTATTATTATTATTATTATTATTATTATTATTATTATTATTATTATTATTATTATTATTATTATTATTATTATTATTATTATTATTATTATTATTATTATTATTATTATTATTATTATTATTATTATTATTATTATTATTATTATTATTATTATTATTATTATTATTATTATTATTATTATTATTATTATTATTATTATTATTATTATTATTATTATTATTATTATTATTATTATTATTATTATTATTATTATTATTATTATTATTATTATTATTATTATGCGATATTATTTATTATGAATTGTTTATATACATGTTTAGTATAATTATTTACCATTCAATATTGCTTACTGCGGAGTTAAATTATAGTTCACTAACTAGCCTGAGAAAAATCAGCGGTTGACAAAGTTAATACAACTGCCATCAACAGACCCCTATTTAGGACACAAATCATACAGGATAAGCAATAATACGAAGTTAAATGTTTCAAGATACATTCGGCTCATATTCTGGCATTATTAAAGAATAATGTTTGAAAAGGAAGTGGTGGCTAATACAACCAATTTAGATTATATGATGTAGTAATGACCTACTTGTAAGGAAATTATGTAGATCTCCAATAGTTTCCAGATTTTCAACTTTCATCTTCACGTACTACTACATCAATGTAATACATACAATCATACGAATCGTACAAATGCGTACCGTAAAAATACATACAAGTATTTCAAATGCATTACATTACAACAAAAGTTATACGAACTGTATTAACAGATTAAGGCGTTTCGAAGGTTTATGTATATAAGTTACTTTCCAATGAGAAATCCATTAAGCTCTTCAAGATAGGGCTGATTTTATTTTGAACAAAGGTTTCAAATTCTCAGATTCATACATAAACACATTCCCTTAATGTGCATGTATTATAACCCACGTGGATATATAAATGAGCAGTACATGCACGATTCTTCAGTATAATATGTAGCTGACATTCAGTTCAAAGTGAATACAGATTTTGAAACGACCAAAGGAGAACAGAATAGCCAGTAAACGATTACAAATATTAGTAAACAGAACAACATGTGGAACATCTGATTCAGGTTTTTTCTCTGACCATAATTAGAATTAACTCTTTAAATGTCACGTTTTAAGCATCTTCTTTACCTATCTGTAACATAATTTCAAAAATTTCAGAACCAGTTACAAATAGAAACTGTACTTGATTTGTGTGTAGGAAATAAAATACTGTTTACCTGCTAAATGCAGCTAAAGGGGGATGTCTTAAATAAGAAAACATTTCTAACTTCAAAAATGTTTAGCTTAAGGTATTTCAACATGGAAAAATATAAAAAAGTTCCCAGTAACCAATACTTACATACTCATAAATTATAAATGCAGAAGTATAAATAACAACTGCAATGCAAAGATGATTATGAGGTAAATATTGAAAACAAATGAAAGTGTTGAAATGCATGCCCAAAGAGTAAAAAGAAAAATCAATCGTTATGGACGGTGATTGTCATATACATCAAAAGAAGTTCAACGAACAGATATAATTAATGTTATATCACTAAGATATGCTGTACGAAATATTCCTAGAGTGAGTGAGTGAGTGAGTGTGTTGGGTTCAAGGGCCCGTCGACAACTTGGTCATTAGGGCCCAAAATATTCCTAGAGGTATAGAAATATGGGAAAACATAAAATGAATGTAAACTTCGATACATCAACGGCCAGTTGAAAATAATACACCACCAGAATGATAGAAAAAGGAAATAGCTTCACAAGTATTGGCAAATTATAGAGCATCGGGTTTAACACATACCTATTGGTTCACCTTAGAGGAGATGTAATGATCAGTTTAAGTTTTTCTGAGAGCGAACGAACCAAAGGGAAGCTTTTGTTGTTGATAGCGATGAATGATGAGAAGCAGTTTATCAAGATAATGTTAAATTATTTTAAGAAGTTATCAGTTATGGCACTGTTCAACTTGCGAAGCCCAAATTATACTCACAGTCATTCAAGCAAAAAGCCAAATAAAAGGAAAAGTATCGGAGTCTTTTGTTGTCCAAGTAATTATCGAAAAATAAGTGATTTGCAATCCAGTATTTCACAACACTACATCAATAAAGGAAGGGCTTTATTCACACGTAGTAATCGTATTTATACCTATATTGATGAACAAACTAAAGCGCGTCTCACTCTTAAAAGACAGTACACGTTAAATGGAGCGCAGTGTTGCAACATGTACTAGTTGCGAATCACTCTCCGCGAGCGACTCAGGTGGCCTGAGTCCTGTACTTAGTCCTTCAATTGCTGCTTGACGAGACGGACACTTTTAACTTTGGTATCCCTCCACGCCTTTGTTACTGTATGACCTAAATTTACAAATGACTCGTCTGTATAAACAATTGATTTCCCCTGGTCCCTAAGCCTTTTACGTCTTTTAGATATTTATGTCGCCATCTGATGATATCGATATCGTCTCTTTCTATTAATATGCACTTGTTACCCTTTCTTTCATATTCGAACCCCAAATCAGAGTGGCCCTTGAGAAATTTGGTAGGGTCTCATCACTGTTGAACTGTGACAAAATTATATTCAGCATGGGTGGAATATTTGCAAACTGTAAAGAATGAACAATTCGCCGCACTCCACCTTGCACTATTCAATCATATTGCGTTAACCTAGCGTTTTGTGTAGTCCCGCCCCTTTTGCTTTCTTTTTCAATGGCGTTCTTAGAGGTTCTTCCATTAGTTCCTTTTTAATCATACACACTACTGCTTCTGAACACCCGATAGCCTTAGCTGTTTCTTTTACTGCCTTTACTGCCAAGCATTTTGCTTCAAAAATAATCTAACACATTCATAATTATTTGGCGTTCCTTACTTCTTAATTTACCAACATATCGTCTCTTCCTAGCTTCCCCCTCCATAACTACAAATATTTACAAAAATATTAAACAAATAACGCAATAACAGCTCGCAGTTACACACACGGCTTCTTTCGAACTAATGTTAGTGCTGCTCCTTATACTATCTTCTGTGTCAGGCCTGACGCTGAATAGATGAATACCTTTTGTTTGCCTTATTGGATAAAAGAAAGAGGTTACTGCCTTTTGGTTTATTTTAAAAACTTTCTCCAACCTTCCTCAACATTTGTTCTCGCTGGTTCCCTGATGTAAACTCAATAACAAAAAAGTTTCACACTGCGTAACTTTTGCAGTGCACAGATATAAAATTTTCCGAAAATATTTAATTTAAAAAATTATAACCCTTAACTGGGTAAACATAGAGAATTCAAAGTAGGCAGGTAGTAGCACTATAGTTTACTCTACCTAAGAAAAAAATATAGATGCATTCTAGCGGCTAGTTTGTTTGTTAGTGCGTGATGAGTGTAGAAACAGCAAATATCGGACTTCTATTGAAAAAAACGTTTTTTGAAGAAATTTGGACCTATAGAAATGTATAATGACTCTGAAAAGGATATAACCTGATAGAGAAAAAAATTCTGCATCGGATAATGTGTTCAAACCTGAAATTTATAACAAATGAATATTTATACCATGCTATTAGGAATGTGGCAACAGAGCGAGGGTAGAAAAGGACGCGGCTAATGGCAACTTGTATGCGCTAGATAGAGACAGAGATGTCCCATTTAACTCCATACTGTCTTCTAAGAGTGAAACGCTATATAAATAAATATGCTACAAACATCCTCGGGTTATGCAAAACAATGACTATACCCGCTCTTCTTTGTGTGTGTGTGTGTGTGTGTGTGTGTGTGTGTGTGTGTGTGTGTGTGTGTGTGTGTGTTTGTTTGTGTATGTGTGTGTTTCTTTTCTATTTATATGCCGCGTTAAATATCTAAGGTTATATGAGTAGCTTTTCCTTTGGAACAATTCCTCACCGCAATGATGTTCATTCGTTTAGTATTTGTAGAACTTTCGGTTCTTTTTGTAAACATTAAATTCGCACGCACACACACACACACACACACACACTAGCACACACACACACACACACACACACACACACACACACTTTTACACTCTGACTCATACTTCCGGGGTCTCGGGAGGATGGAGAATAGTCCTGAGTAAACAAAAATTCCCATTTTGCAGCCGCGAATCGAACCCGGAACCTCTGAATTTGGAAGGTAGCATCCGCTCTTCTAGACTAATTTGTCAAACAATGAATCACTGCGTATTCCTCGCACTGCTGCCTCTGAAGTCCTGTAGCAATAAGACTTCTATCTTTATGGTGGTGAGTTTCTTAATAGCTCTCCTTGAGAGTATCTGAAGACACGACCAAGAGTTTCCACTTCACTGCATATTGGTTGGTGGTACTGTTGGTCTCAGAAGGAACAGGACAACCGTACTGCTGAAATGTTGCCAGTTTAATGACCGTTTTATCGCTCCGAGGAGGACACTCCATTCCTGATACTGATCCTGGAGTTGCTCTTTAAATCTTCTCTGTGCGTTATAACTTCTGTTTTCCTTTCTACCAATTCTTCTTTACTTTCTCATTTTTATATACTGTTCGATTAACTACGTAATATCTTGTGTTACTTCGAGAAGCTTTATCTATGACATGCAGTTTGATAGAAGTAGTTTGGAGTAGATAATAATGGTCACATTACAAGAAGATTAGGACACGGGAAATAAAACATGGAACACTTCACAACTTGAAAACTAAACTAAACTTCTGATAAAGATTCTTCATATCGCTGATGTTACGAGTAACTATAAAAGGGTGTACCTTACATTAAAGCACTGCAGATTCTCAACTGACTACACATACTACTGTTCAGCTAACCTCGGGATAAACAGGAACCATTGGTCAGAGGTTTTAAGACAAACTCCCAGTGATGTCTTCAGTGGGCAAGCTGTCTAGGTAGAACTCTGCCTCCGCTTGAGACGTAGAGTCCAGGATAGTGATTAACTTACTTTTAGTGAACCCACAGGGTTTTGTATTTTCAAATTTAGTTCGAAAAATGTGTCTAGATCGTCGGTGTAAGGCACAGAGATGTAGAGCTGCAAATTCCATCCAGAGGTGCTAAAGCAAGGGAATAAATTATATAGCTTCAAACGGAATTGAGCCGTGTGAGATTTCTTAAATTTCATGAAAGAGCAAAAGGAATTTAAAAATAATAAGAATATTAAGTTTGCTGCTAAAGAAATTAATTCGATGCCATAATTATGATGTGTTTAGAGAGAAGAAGAAAACCAACGAATTATTCTGGAACACAAATGAAATTGTACTATTAGAATATACATTAAAATAGATATAAGGTATGTGGGGTCATTAAAATATATGATAACCCATTCGCGGGCTCCCTCCACTGCGCAAGGGAACCGTGCGTTGCTGGCAAAATGGTGTTGGACGCACTAAAATCCTTACGCATAGAAACTTCCGGATCTTTCAGCTTTAACTTTCAAAATCCTTCACATCGTATATTTAAAAATGTATCATCGGAGGAAAAATACTTGAAATTGTTGGATTCTATACTTTTTCCTCTCCTTTGGAGACATTCGTTACAATGAATTCTAAATTCAATGCTGTATGCTTTCAGTAAAGAATAAACGCTGTTTCACTGTCTTAAATTTATTGCTTATTATATTCTGGTGCTGTACTAAATGTTAAAATACAGTACATCTTTACTCTCCGGCTTTTCTTTGAAGAAGTTTTAAAGAAGAGAATTTAGTACCTATCTGAGTGTTAGCATCAAAAGAAATTGTAGAAGCTATAATATATGCCAGATGATTCACCTGCTCTTTACTTTTGGAGTTATGCAACACTTCATACTCTGAAAGCAACGAGGTTGGAATTAGCGTGCTTGTCGACCATTTGGTAGCCATGCAAACCTAGCTTGCTCTTCATGGGAAAATGGACCTTAGACCTTAGCAGCAGAGCATTCCAAGAGCATGCGCTGCCGCCACTGCTCTTCCTTCCACCTGTGTTGAACTTCCATTCTGCCCGCTTCCAGACTTCATGGGCATCGGGCTAAAGAGTATGACACCACAGAGCATTGAGTTCAGGCTGCCTGATGTAGACCAACAAACTAGAAAAAAGTTACATAGCACATCACCTATTTATTTTAAGAACAGAACTTACAGGCTTTACCGTGTTAGAAATACTAACAAGTTCAACTTTAGCTAATAGGTGATAAGTTTACCCAAATACCCTTTGACAAAAGTAACTAACTTTATTCGGTCTGAAAAACTTAAAAAATACTTTTGCCAAATACAATATTTTAAAATACTCAAAAGAGTATGACAAGATAAAAAAAAAACTCGTATACTTTACAGTGGAATTCTTCTCCCTAGACTCATGGCTGTCATTCAAAGGGCTAATAAACTCAAAATTGTCGTTCTCACAGGCGTAAACGTTCTCCCTTCACCAACTTGGCCCACGAGCGCGAGGTAGAGACCATAAGAGCGTTGCTAACAGACGCTAGTAAAAGAAAACAAAATGAAGTTCACACATTCGTCCTGGGCTCAGAGTGGCATTACTCGTTTCTTTCAGCATAGTGATATAGAAACGATATACTAGAACAATGTGGAAGAGGTAATGAAAATGAAAAGGCAGAAAGTACAAACTATCAATCCGCTACATGACCTAAGCTCGTAGCTTTCACATTGATGTATGATTCTCCTCCTCCGGATTAAAATACACCGTTTTAAGGTAAGTCCAAACTGGGCATATTCATGGATGCTGCGTACGCCGGGTCTAAGCTAGGACTTTGACGACCAAGCAAGATAGCTCCATTGTAAAGTGTGAGGCCCAGATTCGGGAGGTTGTGGGTTCTATTCCCGCGATCGATATTACTGATCCATGTTTTCTTTTCTTTTCTTTTTCTTTTTCAAGGGGTTTTACAGGTCACCAGGCGAATGCTGGGAATTTCCCAATTTCCCGTCCCTCCAATTCATTTCAATCCTATCTCTCAGAGTTAACTGGCGAGTTTGACGCAGCTGAGTGGGGGCTTTGCGAGCTGTAACTGCTGCTCTGGATGAAGGGGTGGCATTGTAGTCACCTCATCTGCTTGGGGGGGGGACCGCTGTCGAATCCGTGTGGCTGGCGGCTGCTTGGTGAAACCTGGTGTCGAGATGAAGAATGTGGAGCACTGATTAGGGACCTTCGCTGGTTCCAACACGCCCGTTGGGCGCTCTCATTTCATCCCTTTCTCCCAGGAGTGCCACATACACTTTCCCGGAGTGCGCACATTGTGGAATCCCCTTCAGCTGTAGTCTAGTCCAGAACTTTGACGACCAGTGAAACCCTCCTACATGACGGAGAATGTCATAAGTGTGATGCACAGACCGCAATGCTACTGTTACTTGTTTTAGGTGCTACAATCACTTCCATTTATGCCGTCCCCGCAGCTTAGGGAGGCATTCTACTAACCTTCAGTTAGTAACAGTTGTGTGCATCTGTTTAACTTTTCGCTCAAGCAAGGGCAATGGTGCTCCGTTTTACGTGCACAGTTCTAGCTCAATAACTGATTAGATCTAGATTAATAAATAAATAACATTAAATTAATGACAATAACTTCCCAAATGCACCTCCAGAATATTTGCATACATCGTGTCCATTACGGTTAAGGTACCCTGGGACTGAATTTTCTAACGTTTTCAATATTGCAATTCTCTACTTGAAAATAGACACACTTGATACGAATACATAAAAACGGCTGTGAAAACGCATTGTTCTAGCTCAAATAGTTTCTCAGATAATTGAATTAAGTACTTTTAACTAGCGTAAAACTGCATTTTTAAAAAACTGAATTAGCATCTTTCAGAGAACTTTATTAATGACATTTTCTGATACTTAAGTAAATTGAAAATCAATAAAATATTTGATTGGCGTTATTACTTGCAGATGAATACATCTTTTTGTTTTTATGAAATTGTGGGTCTTAAAATTCCTTTTCTTTTCAGCATAAATTATTTTTGTCAGCCAATGAATAAAGCAAATGCATACTCGAATCTTTAGATATAATATGTTTGAGATTATGTATGCAAATTTATATACAAATAAGAGAAAAAATGAAATAAGAGGAACAAATGTCATACAAAATACAAAACTGAGATGAAAAGGCACTACTGTGGCGCACCCCACACCCCTTAAAACGAAGCGGACGGATGACTTGAACATGTCGCTGGACTTTTAAAAATGGCAGATTGGGGAAAACGTTTCACCGCAATGATTCAAAGATGTCTATAGAACATTTATATGATTTAATTATAAATCAAATATGTCATTCTCAACTAAAAATGTAGTCCTAGGTTTCCTAACATATGACACTGCTTGGTTGAACAACAAAGGCAGAACGCTCCATACACACACAACATTCCTGGCTATTCCGCTCCAGCTGAGAAGGTTGGTAAAATGTGTCGTGAAGCAGTAGCGACGGCTTAACCTAGAATTTATTTTAGAAAGAGCTCTTAAGTTATTGAATTCAAGAAGGACTTTTAACTGATAATGATGCTTGCTTAACCTGACTTAATATACTGGAAAAAAAAAGTTGAAGTGAAAATAGTTCTTGCCAATAAGTTATGAAAACGTGTTTCTATCATGCCAAATGCATTTTTAAAATTGTATCTTTGAATCTCACTCAAATGTGGTGCAGATTTAGTGACATTTCAGTATTTTCATATACTGCCAGACGGGACTTGTCTTTTCTCCAGCGGAGAATTTGCATTGCATCCTATTACAGAAAAAAATATTAGGCTCAAATTTTGAATCGTTATTTTGCATGAAAAATTTTGTCCAAGAATCCATTTGCACGGAGAGCTGTTTCATAGTTTGGATTTTATAAGTTTATATGCAGTTGTAATGGATGACTATTTTTTTCAAAAGAGTTACATTTAATCTCCTTAGTGCTGTGGTAGCGCTGCTGCTTACCATGCGGGAGATCCGTGTTTGATTCCCGGTACCGGCGTGGGAATTGTCTTCTGCTGGGAAACCTGGTCCGGGGTGCACTCAGCCTCCTTAGGTCTTTGAGGGGCCAATTGAGGAGCACTTTGATTGAGAACTAGCAGCCCCTGGATGCGAAAACTGCATATACCGGCTAGAAGGGATCGGGTGCTGACCACGTCGCACCCTCCAGTACTGCATCCCACTAATGACGCCTGTGGTGAATACAGATGGGAAACGAAGCGGCCGGGCGGTAGGTCTTGCCTGGGAAACGGCTGTGTACGGCGAGATTTTTAGTTACCTTTAATCAATCGTTATATGTGATACTAATTTTTCTACCTTGCAAATTAACCTTTAATCAAGCGTTAATATAAAGACATATATGCCTTAGTATTGTATTTTTGTGTTATGTTAAGAATCAACTAGTAAAAATTGAATTTGTAAAAGTGAGTGAGTGAATGAGTGAGTGAGTGAATGATTGAGTGAGTGAGAGAGTGAGTGTGTGAGTGTGTGAATGAATGAATGAATGAATGAATGGATGAATGAATGAATGAATGAATGATTGATGGATGGATGGATGGATTGATTGATTGATTGATTGATTGATTGATTGATTGATTGATTGATTGATTGATTGATTGATTGATTGATTGATTGATTGATTGATTGATTGATTGATTGATTGATTGATTGATTGATTGATTGATTGATTGATTGATTGATTGATTGATTGATTGATTGATTGATTGATTGATTGATTGATTGATTGATTGATTGATTGATTGATTGATTGATTGATTGATTGATTGATTGATTGAGTGAGTGAGTGAGTGAGTGAGTGAGTGAGTGAGGAAGGGAGTGAGTGAGTGAGTGAATGAGTGAGTGAGTGAGTGAGAGAGTGAGTGAGTGGAGCATAAGGCCCCCTCGACAGTTGAATTTGAAAAAGAAATTGAAAATAGGTACTTACACAATATACCTAGCAGAACGACTTTGAAGCAACAAATAGCAAGCTTAACAATGCCAGAGTATACTGTGTGCCCTTACGATTAATGCCAAGATTTTAAGCAATTAAATGATTCATAACCTTCTTATATAATAAGAAACCTGGCATACAAAAGCAGGAGAGATTTATAGCATTAATTATACATAGGGTACAACAAAAAATAGTCATGATATTTTAATAGAAGTTCAAAATGCAATCTATGTTAACTAGGTAGGTAACAAGGGCTTATAGGTAAGAAAAAAGAGCATTTCTCAATCGTCACACTACGAGCTTAGAGAGCAACAGGACTAATTTCATAATTACTTAACTTTTGTTTGACATTTTATATAATTTTATCACCGGCCGCCTCCGCAACTTAGCCCACCAAACTTTATTTCTAGATTGTCTTAGAAGCGGCACACCAGCTGAAACTTGTATTCGGGTAACATGTGCTTTGGACTGTTCCCGTCAACGCTATTATAGCTGCATATCCCAGTATGAAGAGTATGCATGTTTGGAAGTGACAGCCTGGTTTGTCTCTAAAGTGTCGTTGTAAACAAATCTCCCTTTGCTGTCTTCCTGAACTAAACTGTCAGTATAATGAGAACAATGAAGCAGCTGTTAATCTCCTGTTTCCTATACCAAATGTACCCATATGGCGACGTGTTGATTAACCACGTCTTTCATGTACGCGTACGAAAGGGATCTACATTTATAGGCATACCGTCTAGCGATCCGAAATACCACGCAAAGCACTGTTGATCAACCCAAATACCAGAGGAAAATTTGCAAGCGGAGAAAGCTGTGTGAATGTAATACGCTGCATTTATAGTTCAAGCATGTGTGTATTTTATATTTAAGAGCGGGTAGAGAAAGAAATGATTGTTTCGTAAAAGAAAAAACTGAGTAGAGAAAGCCCAATGAATGTAATACACATTTCATTTCAATCATAGAAAATCGTATGAATTGTATATTGAAGGGCAAGTCGAGGATATGTGAATGTGTAACCTAAAAGAAAACCGAGGGGTAAAATCCATATGAATGTAATGCACCGCATAGTAAAATGGATAGCACACAAACCTCCATGAAAAAGTACACGTACGTGCCCGAATTTCGAGATGACTGGTGAAGCAGTTTCGGAGATTAGCCGTTACACATATAACAGGTGCGTTAGAAGAGTTGCAGATCGCCACGGGGCAATTCTAGCCATAGGGAGGCCAGTGGCGTGTTCTGCCTCTCAGCGAGGACGTGAGATGAGAGGCAGTTGAACTAGCGTGCGTAGTCCGTGATAACAGAGAGTAACAGTATAACAAATTGAAAAGGTCTCACTTTACTTACAGGACCTTTATTTTCCAGGGAATAAACTCAACCTGTATATGGTGCTATTGTCTAACACTACCAATTACAGACTGTAAAGTGCATCTAATGTTTCATTGGCATTTGTTCGTTTTTTATTAAGGTTGTTGTTGCATTTATTATTATTATTATTATTATTATTATTATTATTATTATTATTATTATTATTATTATTATTATTATTATTATTATTATTATTATTATTATTATTATTATTATTATTATTATTATTATTATTATTATTATTATTATTATTATTATTATTAGTCGTTGTTTTTAAATTATTTGTAGTTATTTCTACTATTATATTCTTATTGTTATTATATCATCATTATGAATATGATGACTATTAGTTTTATTGTAATGAGTTTTAGTCCTACCAATATTATTAGGTATATTATGTTTTCGTTCGCGCTACCGCTGATGTCCACCTCAGTTGTGGACGAAACGCTGCACCCAGTTACTTCAGCAGATCAGGGCAAAACAGCCTGGAAGTTTGTTTTAGAATTAACAACTCCAGCCATGAAAGCCTACGCTTGTTCACTATTGCCTGTGTTCACTTGTTTCTAGTGACGTAACCATCATACTCCTAGCCCCTCCTTAATACCGCGGTGTGCCGGCACGCATGCCAACTTGCAGGGAAGTCAAGTTGAAAACAATGTTTGACGTAACGTTTCAATGTTAATTCCAGGATAAACTAACTAGACCTGCGTGAAAAGTGCGTTAGGTGAAATTTGTTCTGAAAATGATATCCTTTCATTTTTGCAACAATTAGCTTTTCATTTTTAGCCATTGGGACGGTAGGCCGTTTTAACGCTGTAGCAGAAGTATTCTTTTTTTCTCCTAATCCATATCTTAGCGAATAAAGTTGGAATAGGATTACTTGTCACATTTATAATGTAGAATATTCTCTTAACGTATAGTGCATTCAGTATAATGCTGTAACCCAGTGGCACAGCAGCTCAGCCGAGCCAAGGCCTGCCGCTCGACCGCTGTGTCCCCCACCTCAGCCTACCACATGCTTCATGAGTAGTGTACAGTACTAGAGGTGGGATGAATCCAGTATAATATTCAACATATTTAGTTGTAAGGGGGGAATTATTCTTACCATATAACTGTGTAGATGAATCTTAAAGGAAAGAAAACTGACTCAGCTGTTGAGCTTGTTGACAACAGGAGCTGCTGGGAGCCAGAAGCGAGGGTAAAATAGCTTGCCAGCTAACGCGTATGCTGTTACGCAGAAAATCTTGTTATGCGGGCCCTATCGAATTGACAAACTAGACCAGGGTACCGTTAAGGGTAAAGCCAAGTTTCACCGGAAATTGAGTAAATAATGCAATAAAATGGAGATGTTACATGGAACTCGCTTGGTTGCATCATCCAGTAATACAATTAAATGTCAGCGAGCTGGAATACTTAGAACCGCGATAATCCAAACAGCCAGTGGCTATAAAGGCTTTACTGTAAGTACGGGAAATATGTAGGAAGTATGGACAGCTAGGAAACTGGCGGTAGCAGTTCTCAGATTGTTATGAAGGGTTCTTGTTTTAATGATAAATTCGGGAAGTCTGGTACTTCATACATATTTACTTTCTCTACTGGTAAGTAGAGTAAGTATTGTATTCCACCCAAATATTCGATATCGAGATTTCACCAGAAATATGTGTTTTGAGACCCCCTGAATCCAAGAAAAGCATGATTAGAAAAAGGTTGATGTGTGTGTGAGTGTGTGTGTGTGTGTGTGTGTGTGTATGTGTGTGTGTATGTGTGTGTGTATGTGTGTGTGTGTGTGTGTGTGTGTGTGTGTCATTCTGTGTGTCTGCCAGTCTGTGGACAGCATAACTCAAAAACAAAAAGTCGGTTATAAACCAAAGTTGCTATTTAAGTGTAATGTATTTCAAGGATGCGACACCAAGATTTTGAAGAAAATTGCTCCACCCTAAACTACCCTTTACATGAAAAATTTTGATTTTCTTGAAAATACTCTAACAATTTTGATTAAAATGACATAGGTATAAGATATCTTTATGGCAAATGAAATATATATTTTGAATTTTCTGTGTATAGCATATGTCGCCCTATTTACTCTGGATGACTTTTGAATAACTCGTAAACCGTAAGAGATAGACAAAACCTTACTATACAAAAATGTAAATCTCGCTAAAACACAATTTATGTCCAAATAAATTTTTTGTAGAGTGAACCATTTCGGAGATATTCCTCCTTATTTGTGTCAGTTTCGGGAAAAAGCTTTCGTCAACTGCAACATCGTTGTTCGTTTTTTACATGTTAACCGTGCAAAGAGAACGGAATCTCAAAGCTTTAAAAGATTTGACTATCGCTCAAAGCCTACCGTATTCCCATATTCCCCTTGCACATACAAGGAAATAAGTAATACTATAATTTCTGCAAATGTTTATCTCAAGTAACACGAAGAAGATATAGGAATAAGAGTACAGGAGTAGAGAAATCCATGTGAGTGCAACACATCAGATTTTTTGTTTTAGATTTCGCTAAATTTAATTTACTTTTATGTACATACACTTTAGTGTCTTCTGTGCATATAGAGGGCTCTGGTTCTGATAGACTAGGCGTCCTGTTGGCACATGCCCGCAGTTTTCTCTACTTCATAATTTGGTAGTGGTTCTGGTTGTCTGTGTTGGCGGACAGTCCCATACCACGTGCTCAAGTGTTTCTGTGAAGAGGTACGAATCGCATACATAACCACACGTAACAATGTTATATCGACGGCGTATGTAAATTGTTAAAGAAATATGGTGAAATCACAATTGGCCGTGGTCAGTTTCATAACCAAGGCGCAATTAATATACACCAATACATGGTCAAGTTAGATAGATTATTATAAAATACATATAACACGCACAGCGTGAGCACTTTGAATAATTTGTAGTGAACAAATGAAGTCAAAATAAGCGCAAGTATATGGCCATCGCGATTGTTGCACTCTATAGCTACGTGTGTTAAATAGAAGTTTTTGTTATGCAAACCGTATCGAATTGGCAAAGTAGCCAGCGTAAAGCGAAGTTTCATTCAAATTTGAGAAAATAATTCAATAAAGAGGAGTGGAAAGAATAGTATTTTTCCTACGCTATGGACAAGAATGTGAAATGTCTGTTGTATTCGAAAGTTTTGATCTGTGTTCGCACGTCAAACATTAAAGGACATTTCGAACATTGTCACAAAGATCACAAGCATTTCACAGATAGGAAATGTTAAGGCATTTTAAAATAATGATATACCTAAAACAAATATTATTTTGTCCGTAAATGTAATCACAACCTTTAACTATCCACTGAAACTTCGTAATTTGGTGAAGAATTGGATTACAAAGCACACTAATTGTTAAAAACCTAAGACCTTAAAGGTCATTCTGTATAACCACAATTAGAAAACAAAACTGATTTCGATTTATTTAGAGAACTTGATATTGCAATGTTTCCGTCTCTCCAGTCATTTTCTGCATATATTACTACTATGTTTGACTCAACATATATGTGTGAGCAATTGTTTTCTAGACTGAAGATAGTGAAATTTAAAAGCAGATCGTGATTGACAGATGAAAACCTACGTGCTCTGTTGTAAGTCAGTACTTGGGAGTTAATGTTAGATGTATGCGAAACTATAATGCTCCAGATGAAGTAAAGAATAAATTAATGAAAACTAAGTGATAAAGCCCTCTCAATCTGCACATATGTATATGTTAAGTATATATAAAATAAAATGTGTGTTAGAGAAGTTCCTTTACGTGGTCACTGCCACTTTCAAACCTCCTCCTTCGAGCCCTGCGTCAAGTACATACCAACTTGCGTTTCGTGACGTCACCATTCACGCAATCGCGATAACCAATTTGCCAACTCCTGCTTTACATCAAGGTCTGGTTCACGCATGTCGTTTTATTGTAACCATTTAACTTTAACTACTTCAATGTGAAATAATTTTCCTCTGACAGTTCGTAGAAATGTGAATTTGTTTAATGATTTCAGTGACTCCGGAAGAATCAGTACCATTGCCCATTGTTCGCTAAGAGATGGATTAGGAGACAAAAATAATACTTCTTCTACAGCGTTAGAACGGCCTACTGTCCCAATGGCTAAAAATGAAAAGCTAATTGTTGCAAAAATGAAAGGATATCACTTTCAGAACAAATTTCACCTAACGCACTTTTCTCGCAGGTCTAGTTAGTTTATCCTGGAATTAACATTGAAACGTTACGTCAAACATTGTTTTCAACTTGACTTCGTGGCAAGTTGGCATGCGCGCCGGCACATCGCGGGCTCGCCTCGGTAGCGTGATGGTTAGCGTGTCTGCCTCACGTTCAAGAGGTCGCGAGTTCGAATCTCGCTTAGGGTAAGTTATCCGGGTAAGGTTTTTTTCCGAGGTTTTCCCTACCCTGAGAAGACGAATGTAATTCATTCGTCCGATATGACACAATGTTGGAGGATGTTAATTTAAAAAAAAAGGGGGGGGGGGCACATCGCGGTGTTAAGAAGGGGCTAGGAGTATGATAGCTACGTCACTAGAAAGAAGTGAACACAGGCGATAGTGAACAAGCGTAGGCTTTCATGGCTGGAGTTATTAATTCTAAAAGAAACTTCCAGGCTGTTTTGCCTTGGTCTACTGAAGTAACTGGGTCCAGCGTTTCGTCCACAACTGAGGTGGACATCAGCGGTAGTGCGGACAACCATAATAATAAGCCGTAACACTAACAAAAACATAGTATACCTAATAATATTGATAGGACTAAAACCCATTACAATAAAACTAATAATCATAATATTTATAATGATATAATAACAATAATAATATAATAGTAGAAATAACTACAAACAAATTTAAAAAAACGAATAATAATAATAATAATAATAATAATAATAATAATAATAATAATAATAATAATAATAATAATAATAATAATAATAATAATAATAATAATAATAATAATAATAATAATAATAATAATAATAATAATAATGATAATGATAATAATGATAATACTGATAATAGTGATAATAATAATGATAATAATGATGATGATAATAATAATAATAATAATAATAATAATAATAATAATAATAATAATAATAATAATAATAATAATAATAATAATAATAATAATAATAATAATAATAATAATAATAATAATAATAATAATAATAATAATAAATACAACACTAACATAATAAGAAACAAAGAAATGCCAATCAAATATTACGCGCCCTAATGTTTGCATGTATTTTGTTACGGCAATTCACAACCTGTAATCCGTAATGTGAGGCAATAGCAGTATGTACAGGAATGAGTATATTCCCTGGAAAACAACGTCTTGTAAGTGAAGTGGAAAATATTCTAAGACTGTTCCTCTCTGTTATCACGCGCTGCACACGCTAGTTGATGCCTGGGTATTTCCTCTGCCGCTCCGCTCTCTTCTCTTGTTCACGCACGCCATTGACTGTATATACCCCTGTGATTTGTGCAATTCTTTAAACGCACGAAGGGTTATCTACTTACCCGAGGGCCAGCTGAAGTAGGCCACCTGGTATATAGAGCATATTGTATTGTCCAGACACCGTTTGGTGTATGCAATATAATTCTGGAACTACGTTATTTGGTCTGATGAGAAAAAGAACTCACAATAGTAATATCGTTTTAAAACGCTGGAAGGGAACAGTGATACGAAACACCGCGACTAAAGTGTGATGGGAAGGCTGCAAGACAGGAATCCGATACATAAGAATGATATTTCCAACAGGTGAACTGGCGATCATGGGGGGGGGGGGGGGGCGCTCAATACCTGAGAATTGCAATTAAAAAAGTATTACATAAGTTACATAAGTATTAATACTGTCATCCTGTAATAAATACATTTTAAATACTTCTTCATTTACTTTTGTAAAATTCTTTATTTATTTTTTTTCTTCCATCTAGCTAATAAAGCAATTTTAGCCACTACTAAATGATGGTCTGAGTAAATTTCATCACCTCTGTATACATGCACATCTTGTACTTGCTTGCTAATTTTTTGTTTGCTAAGACAAAATCTATTATGCTTCTAGAACTTCTAGCACTCCATGCACATTTGTTAATATTTTTTTCCTAAAAAATGAATTTGTAATTTTTAAATCATTACTGTTAGCAAACAATATAAGTGAGTCTCCATTATTATGTTTATGTTGTTTTCCATATATTTCTAATACTTCTGGGATCATATTATTTCCAACTCAGGCATTCAAATCCCTGCTAATAATTACGTAATCAGTTTTATTCCACTTCTTTAATTTCTTCTGGAGGTATTCATATAAATCTGTTGTTTCTTCTTTCCGACCTTCCTCCGGGGCGTATACTCCTATTACTGTAAGAGCCTAGTCTGAATCCTATTGTGGATAAAGCAACTTATTGTTTTTATTTCTGATACACGCTCAAAAAAGCCAGCACACCTATTTCCCACATGTACATTATCCATTTATCCATTTTCACTGCTATGTGTTTTATTAGATTAAGTTTTTTCGGGATTTACTACTTTGTACTGCATTTAATGACCTACAAAACTCTTCTGTAAATAAAGTAATTGACGTTCCATTTTTGTCTGAAGATCCTGTAATAAGCAATAACTTCTCTTCTGCAAGTAGATATATCCGCTTTATGCATTACAATGAACGTTCCTAAGTAGGTAATCATCAGCTTACGAAATTGTACTGTAAAGTATTCATTGAGATCCCATTTCTGCAAACGATGGAATAAATTTGTGCTTTATTCATTATAGAAAGGAAAATAAATGTTTTGAAATTCCCGCCAATTTCATTAAATGCCTAATCGTAACTTTAGGAAAAAACACTCTTATGTGGTGAGTTTTCTTCAATGAAAATTGGAATATTGTCACATCCCAGTAACCCTAGAGCAATGGAGTAACACGTCTTACGGTAATAAACAGTCATTTTATGAACAGCGAATGCAAAGTTCATTCCGATAAGGTTTAATTGTTCAGATTAATGCTGGTTCTGACACTTCACTAACGGAAAATACAAATAACTATTTGCATCATCTAAACACAACCGGCATCGTGTATTTTCTCTTCAGTAGATCCGTCCTATGGAAAGTACACTAATACATATACAGTTGAACCTACTTCATACGTAACCCAGTTCTAAGTAATTCGTACTTATAAGATACATTTTTGTAGGTCCCGGCAAAATGTAATTTAGAAAGGTGTTAATAGATCCTTATTTATACGTAATGCATTTATACGTAATTCGCTCTTGTACGTATTACATTTCAGTGAAATACAACTGAGTTGCACTTAATTATAATGAGCATACACCCGTTAAGATCGTATGCTCCTCTCCGACTTTTCTTCCAGCTTTGAGTCTAACGGCAGACAAAGGTAAAGATACAGTTATCAGTGCATGGCCATGAGCGGGCTGCGTTCAGATAGCACCAATTGCCAAGGCCTGCAATATATCTTCTTCGTGTTAGAATGTCTCGAAAAGTAAGGCTAATTATGCATTAGTACGACAGATTAGTGGTTACGTACATACATATATACACATCCATATTTATATACATATATGTATAGATTACACAGGACATAAGGGCATAAGTTGCTCGATAGTGGTCACAGAGTAATAAAGTCAGCCAATGCCCATTTTAGCACCATTCCATCCAGACTTCAGTGAATTTCCGTAGCCTTCTTCATAAAAAGGAAATTTTGCTAAACAAATGAGGCTTGTTATTTATTGCAATTGTTCCAACACTATTCAGAAGCTGAAAGGTGGAATCTTTTTTCCACGAACTTTAGGACTTAAAATTTACAGTTAAAACCGATAAAGTTTACATTTATAGTATGGTTTCTTTCTCCATTCAAGAATACCAGGACTGAATATAATCTGCGGATGAACATTTGATCCTGAATGGATTTCTGAGGACTGTGCAGAAATCAAAGAAATCTCGCACATACAACAGTTTTAAGACAGGATTTCTCGGATATATGTATGTACATCAAACTCTCGTCATTCCAACTAAAGTTAGAAAACTGAACGATGAAGAAAGAGGTCTTCCACTTTCGCAGCTGCTAATTGATTGCTTGTGCATAGGGATGAAATTAAATACTTCGTTTTCAACGAAGATGACACTGAAAGTGTAATATTATAGACTGCAGAATTAAAGAAACTACTGAACCCGATAAAGAAGTTGGAGCGTGATGCTTCTGAGTCCATGCCTTCTAAAGTTCACTCCATGTCATCAGATTACTATGTTCACAGCATCAAGAAAGTGTCTGATTTGATTAACACCATTAAACTTTACTTTCGGCACCTGATACGTAATTCCAATTATTGGCAATGTGGGTTTCTTTCATGATTGCAAACATTAAGAGTTGCGACATATTTGGTTTATATACTCCATGTTACTCTATCTTACACCGTAAACAGTTTGGAAAATACGACTGAATATATTTGACAAGTTGATGACTATCGCAATATGCTACACGACCTGGACGAAGAGGAATATCTGACTCCCCACCTGAGTCTGCAGGACGTGCATAATGGCTTCTGTATCTCCAAGATTTAGTGTTCAACAATATGGAAAAGTTGAAAATGCTGGACCTTTGTATGTCAAAAAATCATACTAATTATAGTCATTTTTATAATGTTAAAAATTTGTCACAGCGACAGGAAACAAATATCAAAACAAATCAGGACCACATGCTGCATATGTGAATAGCTAAGAGAAAGTAAGGAACTGAGGAAAAATTAACGTATCTGAAGTAATAATTCTGCCAATATTTTAATGACTTTTTGAATAAAATAAAGCAGTTCAACTAAGCATTTATTTGATATTTAATTTTCAGTAAAACTACCTTAGTTGCCTTCTTGCTAAAATAGTAAAAAATTAGTCCTTTATGCAATGAAAATGCATATAAGAGTGGATTTAGAAATGTTTGTGCTGACATTGTGTTGCAGTAACCCACCAGCCATCTCTTTTTAACAAACTTACTTTTATGGTAAAATCAACATGATGTGAACAAGGTGTTTAGCTTTGTTAATATTGCACGTAGCCAGCAGATACTACCAACCCAACCATGTTGGTGTAATACACGAGACTAGGATGTTATTCTCATTTTTTATTTATTTTCCTCTTCTAAAAATAGGTGTAATGCGCACGCTACGGCGTCACGGTCTGCATTGTCCTCATATTCGTTTTTTCCTTTGTTTCTTTAGTTTAATGACACCCTTGGATATTGACAATATTTATTTAGTGACCTCTTTCTTAATGAGATAAATATTGAAAAGAACGAACTTCGGACGCTCTAAACATAAGAAGTTGTAATGAAATAGTGCTAGTAAATGAATGCAACCTGTGGTGCTTTTCAGTAACTAGTTATCGCTATCGCTAGCTCATTTCAATCTTGCGGCATTTACGCTCAAATGTTGGCGGCTCTTCACGAGCAATTCCGTGGATTAAGCGTCTACTACTGGCGGAACCGTGCACTAATCGGAGAAGATAAGCATGGTAATATATTGTGGTAGCTACTACATATAACCAAACCGGTGGCTATGTTTTACCACCGGACGGTTGTAGAGAAATGTGATAAAATTGAAACAAAACACCCACTTATCTTGGGACTTTCCCTTTGTAGAATGTTTTCTATTGCAGGAAAGTGATGGCGAAATGACAACAAACATTGCTATTTTCCCGCTATTGACCATGCGCAATGTGGACTGCCAAACTAAATGATAAGTGAAATCGGCTGAGTTAGAGATGTTTAGATTTGTTGTTCTTCTTGTTCGCATCTCACTCATATAAACGTAAAGTGTAATGTTGATACTGAATTTTACGAAACAAAATGGTGTGCGTGAAAAACTTAGACTTACATAAATAGTGAATCATAAGATCGGTAAAGAACACATGGGAGCGAAGCCAATATGCATTGGTGTACCTAACCTAAGCCTTGTATGCCTTGGTATGACGTTTGTCGTTTGTCAGTCGTTGGCGAGGTTTGTTATTTCTATCTTTTATGTGCATTTATTTTAAAACTTCTGGAGTTAGGAATTGCATCTGCCAGTTAGTTGGTAAATCACATTGGCTTCTAGAGCTATCAGGCAGTAACAGCCTAAATGGGCATATCTACCAACTTCATAAAAACCTTCCGTTTCCTAGTTCTAAAGAAATTACTTCCAAGTATCGTAATCAGGGGCAGACAAGAATAAACTGCCGCTCCATGAAATCTTATATTATTAAATAAATGTCTAAATATTCAGTGTCGTGCATTAATTGTAATAAGAACTGAGTAAAATGCAATAAGTCAAAGTGATTTCATTCTCTTTCACCAACTTCAGTCCCTTACACTGAGAGAACAGAATAAATCCCCTTTTTTACTTTACCTGGACTAAACAACATATATTGGAAACGTGTTTAATGGTTTTGATTTGATCAAAAAGGATTTTTATTAAACTGTACGTATTTAAGAAGTTAATTTGGCAAATAAACTGCATTTTATGGGATTTTCCTGTGAAGAACCTTTTATTTCGGAAGGATTTTGTTTTTGCAGTATATAACGAATAAACGATAAGAGATACGCAAATTATACCACACAAAAAATTTAGGTCTCTGAGAACCAGAATTTATTTCCGGGATATCCGCTTTTGCTGGCCTGAATTTCTCTATACTTTTTGGTTTTTAAAGTGCAATCGCTATCCAGTTGTTTCTCACAGTGTCATCCAAAATAATGTGTAATTTTAAGGCCGTGTTTTTTACATTTTACTTCCGCCATTCCCCTTGTATGACCACAACCGAATATGCAATGAAACTGTTTATGTAAAAGCTTACCTCAACTTGGAATTAGGTAGGCAGAAAAAAGAAGCCTTCCCAAGCTTATTGTAAATTCTGTATTAAATAAACGACAACAGGTAACATACCAGAGCTTTTTCTTTCCACTTTTTACAAGTTTTTAATTGTATTGTTTTTCCTTTCCTCATTCCAAAATGAAACGCTGAAGCATTGACATTTAAATGCACATACAGGCAAATACTCAGCATTTTCAGACGACCCAGTAACATGATGGGAGACTAGGAGCCGTTACTCTTAAGTAAGTAGCTCCTCTGTGATGTCCAGGAGCCTCATTTGGTTAAGTGCACACCATATAAAATTTCTCAGACCTAGGAACGTCAGTACGAGAGTCGAACCAGATTAGCAGCAATGCTGTCGCCACATTACAAGAGTGGCTGTTTACCAGTGTGTTTACTTAATTTCATATAAAATAATTTAACTAATGCTGCATTTTGGGGAAAACGTTTGCAAAAGAGGTTAAGGATATCTTAATTACCTCTGAGCAATAGCTTTCTTGGTTCTTTGCTCTTCCTTTCTTGGCTTTGGCATCTAAGGTTTAAAACGTATTATAAACTACATTAATGTATTTTTCACGACAGTGTTTTTTATCCATTTTGCGTCCATGCTGTCATGGTTGAAAGTTGAATATCCTGTATTCAGTGCTGGTAACCTCCGTGTCTTTTTAATGTATTTTAAGTACTGAAGGCATGTGTATTAACTATATTAAATCCTTCAAATTTTGATATTTAATATATTACCAAAATCATGGAGTATAGTTATATTTGCTCACTAACGGTATTGGATCTCCTTGGGAGTAGCTTTTTTTTTTTTTACCTGTTAATATTTACTCATAATTTATTTCATACAGCGCCTAAGAATGTGCCGCAAGTTATTTTCTTTTCAGATAAACAAGTACTTTTTTCACATAACCGATGAGCATTTCGCCACCAGCGTTAATGTAGGTGATTGATTATATAGCGGAGGGGATTCCGCACTTTTGATGCCTTTATTTATAGACGCTCTTTTAACTGTTTTGTTCTCAGCGACGTAGAAGATCGGTTAATTTTTATTCAAAGACCTTTTTATTGAGTCTGAGATTCTTTTACATGACCTGAGTCTACCACATGGGCCCACCGACTTAAATTCCCTTCTGAAGGAAGATGCACGAAGGATTTTTAAGTCCGAAAGAAATAGGAGGGTGGAGGGCGAAATATATATATATCGCCCTCCACCAGGTTTCAACCCGCAACCTCGGGAACCACAGACTATTGCACTTGGATATTGTACGTTAGACCCCGAGCAGAAGGATGAGATGGTAGTATCTAAAGGGCGTCCGACGAGCTGCAAAGGGATACCCATCGAGGTACAGAGGTATTTTTTAGACGTGGCGATTGGCGAAAAGTTGCGCAGTGGTTTGTGATCGAATTCATTTTTGTATTTATAAGACCATAGGGGTGTCAGGTTAGTACCTTTCCGACTTCCGTGCAGCCAACATCGCGGGAATGCGCGCTTTAGTACAGTGCTCGCTTGCATTATGAATCAGCTCTTGTTTGTGAAACCGAGACGTTACCCCCACCATGAATTTCCAGATTCTAGCAAGGTCAGTCGCCACGTCTAAAAATATCTCTATACAGGTAGTTTGTCTCGATGGGAGGTTCACGCATGGAGCCTGCCATTCAGGTTTCAACTAGTGCTCAAAGAGCGCCGATTGCTCATGATCTTGACTGATAGCTATATGTTTAGCAAGTGAAAAAGATGAAGGTGGGTCAAGGTAACGCGCGAGTCGCCCAGCCCTGGTATAGTACCTTCCCAAGAACTATTCACAAAGCGCAATCACCAACCCTAGCAACGCACCCAATAGACAACCCTGAAAAGCTGGATGGAAATGGCACGAAACGAAATGAGAGGACAGTTCTCAAGGAGCAAAAGCTTCCTTCTCAAACACTAATCATCCAAAACATAAACAAGCCAACCTAGATAATCCATCCTACAAATTCTAATCTACCGTTAAACCCTATTGAGGGTGGGTATGCAGCAAAAATCTTCAGACTGAACCCAGCCTTCCAGCAGCAAGGAAAAAGAAAGAACAGGACAGTAAATTCTGGGATGTGCATAAATGTCTCTTCCAGAATTCGCCTGGTGACCGGGTAAACCCCCGAGAAAACCCTTGGGTCTGGAAGGATGGGCACGGGATGACGACCACCCAAATGCGGACCTCACAGGTTACCGCGGAGCAATCTCCCTTGGTTAATATCGGTGACTTCACTATTATTTTCAACAGCTGTTAATAATTTAATATTTTGAACAGTTCACTATCGTCGAGAAAAGGTTATGGTAAGACTTCGTTTCGTATTTTTAAGCACCTCCTCATTCTCTGGTGAGGCAATTAGAATACGTTTTATTAAATATATGTGTACTATTTGCAAACAACAGCTTACAAAAGGTGTGATGAAGTGACAGGCAACGCACCTACCTTCCGTATTACTGAAGTAGTACCAGGACCCAATTATGCTCATCCGTTCTAAATATACAATATGCCAAATTGTTTTTTGGGTAGATCGGCTACTGCCTGTGTTACCGTATTACGCTTGTATTACGATTTTACATCTGCTTTTGACATTTGACGGTGATTTTTATTTTATCTTCTAGTAAGTATTTCATTTTTAGAAAAATGTCCGCGCGCGTGCGCGTGTATGTCTGTTTGTCTCTGGACAGCATAACGAAAAAACGAAAAGTCGGTTAGAAACCAAAATTGATATTTAAGTTAAATATCTTTCAAGGATGCACCACGAAGATTTTGAAGAAAGTTATTCCACCTTAAACTACCCTTTACATGGAAAATGTTTCCAAAATTTTGATCTTCTTAAAAATGGCCGCAACGATTTTGATTAAAATGACGTATGTATAAGACATTTTTATGACAAATAAAATGTATATTTTGAATTTTCTGGCTATAGCCTATGCTGTCCCGTTTATTCTGGATGACGTGTGAATAATTCGTAAACTGTAAGAAATAGACCAAACCTTACTGTACAAAAAATGTAGGTCTTGCTAAAGTACAACTTATGTCTAAATATTTTTTTAGAGTGAACCACTTCGGAGGTATTCCTTACTATTTGTGTCAGTTTCGAAAAACAAACTTTCGTCAAATGCAACATCGTTGTTCTTTTTTATATGTTAACCGTGCAAAGAGAACGGTATATCAAAGCTTTAAAAGATTTGGCAATCGCTCAAAGAATATTCCCCTTGCATCTACAAGGAAATAAAAAATAAGATAACTTCTGCAAATGTTTATCTCAACTAACACGAAGAAGATATAGGAATAAGAGTCTGTATGAATGGTTAATACAAGAGTAGAGAAAGTCATGAAAGAGCAGCACATCAGATTTGTTACGTGTAAAATAACCGGTATTTCACACATCCTAATAGGAAAACAAACAATTGGTAAACTTATACGTGAAGAGAAAACGAAAAACGTGACAAATGTCCAGGTGGAGAAAAAAAAAAGCAAAATCGGTGCACCTTATATCCAAGTGAAGTATACCATATACAGTATGTCTAAGAACATGTTTGCAAGAAAAGCTAAAGAAGAGGTCATGGATGAAATTCACAGAAAAGCGAGAACAAATTACAGGAGGCGCAAAGCCATCGCAGGCAGTATGCATGACCTCACTCAAGCAATTTAATCGGATGGATTCTGGTAACCTCAAAGATGTTTCAAAAATCAACAACAGCTATAAATATTTATTGACTACTTAACATTAATACGGCGCAGCAGAACACGTCAAAGCTAAAACAGGATCTAATATTGCCCAAGCTTACGAAAAAATATTGAACAGATTTGGAATAATTTCTAGAAACTGTAGACGGATCCCCGCAAACAGTTTTACAATAAAGATTTCAAGGCACTGATGAAAACATACACATTAATCACTATTCGACATGCAGCGAAGAAAACAGGCTGCGTTTGTGGAGAGATTTAAAAGTACTATTAAAAATTGGACTGGGTAGGAATTTATATGGCACCATAATTCTAAATGGTTCCATCTCGTATCAAAAATGGTAGCCAAGCTAACTAACCTTATTGGAAAACCCAGACGGTCTCATCACGAAGAAAAAACCTTTTCGCGTGTTGCTTATAAAATATTGGTTGATTGATTTCTAATGTTCGCTGGATACATTTTCCTCTCTTTACACATTTAGTTCGCATACTCCGCTGATGAACTTGATTTGAACTTACAAATGCAATGAAGCAAAGCTTTCTTATAGGAGGGTTATACTTTGGCATTTTAGCACTTGAGTACCTTAGTCTTATAAGCAGATTCAACTCTCTTGTATTTTGTTGTCTTAGTTGCTGCTGCGATAATCTACACAGGTGGATGGGTGGATGGATGAAGGTAATAGTGAGGTTAAGACTGCCTGTTTTGTTAGTCTGAATCTGTTAAAAAGCCATGGTCATTCCACACGTGGAGGTTATAGGTCTATTTAAGAAAGCTTTTGGTCCTCGACGTGTTTCAACTTCATCATAACAGCAGCTCTTCAAACATCTCCCATTTACAGCTGGCACCGGCATCAGCCATTTCAATATTTTCAAAGCCATGAGCTGAAAAGGCTTTCCAGAAGATATTATGAGTGAATAATTTATTAAACAATATAAGAATACCAAAAACACAAATAAAGTAAAACAAGTATAATTAAATCTAGTAATATTTCCTACAATTACCTCAGATACTGGAAGCTTGCAGCTATTCAAAAATTCGTTTGTATACTATTACAAAATTTCACTTTATCTATCTTACATTATATACACTTTCTTTACTGTCAGAGCCACCTCAGCTTTCATGGTAGCCTTGCATTTGCTCTACCGTGTAACTCTTATCACACCTTCCCCTTTGTTTATTTTCCCTTTCCATTCTTATATGCTTCACATTTCTTCCCCATTTTCCTTTAACTTTCTGTAAAATCCTGGCTTCCTTTTCTGTTAACTTAATTATTGCTGCTATATTCCTCTCTGATTTTCCACGTTTCTCTTCCCAAACCTTTTTATTCCATAATACTACCTCTTTACACGTGTCTTATAATGTGCTGTACTTTCTCTCTCATCCCACACCTTCACACATTCCGTTTTCTCTACCTCTTAATCGTCTTAAAAATATTGTACCTGTTCTCGTCCAAGCTAACCCTTCCCTTTCCTGTCCCCTGCAGTAATCTACATATGGGTATCGTGTGCAATTTCCCTTTACTTGTTTATAAAATTGTAATGATTTCTTATTTTCTAAACTCCCCAAATTTCCTGACTTTCTATTTGCTCTATTCTGGTACTTACCAATCCACCCAGATCGCTTACCTTCCTTTCTTGTAGCTTCCAGACATCTCCCATTCCTATTTCTTCCATAATTCTTCCTCTCTCTGCCCACCAGCTGTTTGTACTCTAAACTTTTTCGATGCTTCACACATAATTTCAACATTTCCTTTTCTTCCTTTTTTTTCAACCAAACACCTATACCAAAATTTTATTATTATTTCTAATATTATTCCTTTCCTTTTTGTCTTTGCTAATTCTGCTAACGCTATTTCCCTTGGCACCGATCTTGGTAACCCTAGTAGCTTTTTATGAAACATTCTATACATTTTACCAACCTGTTTGCTCTTCATACAGGAGATATTAATTATGCAGTTATGCTTTTTCTTAACCATGTGTTTGCTCTGCGGCAATTTAAATGCAACAGATAGCAAATTATGTAAATCCCTGTCGCACCCAAACACATATGCATGTATGAGCTGAGTAATTCTTGTTCAACAACGCGAATAATTGCCGAAGCTATTTAAATGCAGTTATCCTGAACAGGCATCGGACGGGAGGCATGTATGCCGCCGTGCCGGATTAAATTGCCAAAGAGCGCTTGATATTTATGGTGAAGTCCGACCACTAATTAACGCATTAAAAGAAATTTGTTTTTACAAAAAGTGGTTACCTGTAATACACATATCACTATTATGAGAGAAAGAATCCCATTGAATAAGCTAAAGTACGTAACTGAATAATTGGATAAATGCCACAGTGACGGAAGCTCCCATGTAAATAAGCAAGGTGACAAATGTTCCCACATTTTGTTCTAGCTTTAGATGCCTTATCGTTCTCCCAAGGAGAACTAAATTAAGGTTGGAAATTGAAGTAGGGGATAAATGGAGAGCTAGTTCTTCAGTCATTTATATGAAGGCATTATAATAAGTAAACTCTCAACTAGCATGGCATTCGGCTGCAAGGTGTAGTGGAGGAGTATAAATAAATTTATTTCTGCTCAAAAACAATACAATTTAACCTGCTAAGAACAAAATAAATACAAAACATATAATTAAATATAATAATAATTCCTACTTATCTTAGCTGCTAGAAGCCAGCAACTGTTTCAACTGGAAACCAGCTGGAATTCACACCTTAGCTACTGCAAACCAGCAGCTATTCCCTTAAGCCTACTAGGAAAAAATAAATATTTATTTACCATGCCCTTACATTCAATTTCACAATATTTTTCCTATATTGTTTGTGCAGCTAATTTTATTCTTCCATACATTTTAACTCCATGGTTATTCATATATGTTTGGGCCCATCCTGGTCAACATTATTTCTATTTAGTTTCCTATACCATTTGTCCCTTATTCTTGCCATAAATTCACCTAATGGCTTTATATCCTCTTCCTTTCATAACTTCATTATCCTAATTTTCATAATCTCTTCGTTATTCCTCCCCCATTTCTTTGGCAAAAACTGTTCCCGCTACAACCTTGTTTCGTCACATTCTATTATATTGTGAAAATCATTATCCCGTCCCGCATAAGGCCTACATTCAAGCTTACTCCCTTTCTCACTCCTCTTTATCTGTGTACATGCCCAACCATCCTTTCCCGCTCTCTTATACATATCCACATATTTCTCTCTATCCTACACCTCCTTTAGTTGGCTATATATTGCTAAAGTTTTCTTTTTTCTAAGAATTTGAAATAATTCCTGTCTCCCTATATCCCTATATCCTTACCTCTTTGCAAAAACCTCTAGCTAATCACTCCCTCTCCTGCCATATATTCCCCATTCCAATTTCCTGTAAAGTTCTTTTCAATACCTGACCCATTAGGGGCCCTTTTCTGCATTATTAAACCCTGTCTCAAATTATTTTTCCCTTCCACTAATTTTATTCTGTAATATCCTTTCTACAATCATTCCCTTACTACCCACCCTTCCCAATTCCATCTTTACTGCACCATTTGGTGCTGATATGGGCAATCCCAGTATCTGATTACTAAATAATCTATTTATTCTATATAGCTCATCCCATCTCTTCTCACTTCCCCAAATCTCTATCCCATAAGGCCATTATCACTTCCACCACCATCGTAAGATTGTGCGTAGAACAAGTAATTAGTTTTCTACAGTTGGGGGTACAACTACTACACAACTACAATAAATACGGACTGCTCACCAAAGTGCAGTGTAACAATCTACAATATGTGGTCGCGTAGCAACACACGCAAGCAAAAAAAAAAAAAAAAAAAAAAAAAAACTACAGCAGGTTGCACCTCATTTGTGCTTATCACTACCTGCCGCAACACCAACCTTTTGATTTCCAATGATAATGATGATGATGGTAATGATAATGATTTTTGTTTTATTATGATATTATTATTACTATTACTATTATTATTACTATTATTATGATTATGATTATTATTACTATTACTATTATTATTACTATTACTATTATTATTATTATTATTATTATTATTATTATTATTATTATTATTATTACTATCGGCATTGGGCAGCCCACTTCCCCATTCGTCAAAGGAGACAATGGACAACAGTGTAGCCCATCTTTAATTCTGAACACTCGGTGGACTACATTACATAAATTA
Organism: Tenodera sinensis; assembly: GCA_030765045.1. Taxonomy (NCBI): domain Eukaryota; kingdom Metazoa; phylum Arthropoda; class Insecta; order Mantodea; family Mantidae; genus Tenodera; species Tenodera sinensis. The sequence continues at coordinate 169,544,012 of CM060962.1, forward strand.
TGGAAATGATAATCACGGCGACGAAGCATTTAACGAAATGAGTAACAGGTGGACCATACGTAGCTGGAAAAAAAGTGTCCAAGCGCCGCTTCATCCACCACAACCCCACACGCAGCCTTAGTACAGTAGAACAACTCTTTGGTAGACTGATTAGCTGGTCATAGCTTAGATCTGTATTTTTACAAACCACGTTTACTTCTATGCCATAAAATTCATTTTTACAGAAGGCGTTAGCTGTGATAAACGTCAGTCATAAACATATATCATAATCATCTCTGATGTGAGATTCCCTTGTAGTCTAACCGGGAAAGTACTAATCGCTTGGGGAATTTAATGTCATAATGGCAAGCTGGCCGTAGTAGCTTAGTGGTTAGAGCAGCCTCTTGATAAGCTGAAGATCCGTGGTTCAAATCCCGGCTATGACATTGAATTTTTAAGTCCTGATTCCACCTCTTAAAATGTGTCATAATATCAATCGAATGCTATATATAATTGAATAAATATGCTGCTACATTCTTTAGCAACCGTCTAATAAGCAATATTATTTTTTTGTCATTTATACCCCGCTTTTAACTGCAATCGTCATATTGGCAGCCTCTTACCTTTGGAACATATTGCCATATCAGCAATGGCGTTAACTCGTGTACAGTTGTAATTGGATTTCCTTGGGTTTCATTCATTCAATGAAGCGTACATTCACACTTCCAGATTCTAGGAAGGATAGGCAGTAATCCTGGCAAGAGAAAAATTCCCACCCCAGCTGGGAATTGAACCCAGTATTCTTCGCACAGCACGCAAGTGCTCTGCCGACAGAAGCAATGCTCCTTTCTAAGAGATTAGACATTTTGTTTTAAATAACTAAAAGGTCGTCACTGATTTAAAACGTTAATGCATTATTGTCAATTCTGTCTTATGAAGTTTTTCATTTGATTAGATAGGTATTATCAAAATAATAAGGAACAAAATTTTCAAATAAGGAATAACAAACGTAAATAAAAGGAAATGGTTGCAAATTCTTAAATGAATTACTAGGAAAATTAATGTTGATTGGGATTGCAAGTGAACAGATGATAAAAATACCTACTTTCATTCTTGCCTTTTCTAGTAACGAGCGAGATGGCGCCACGGCAACGTGTGCTGCTCACGTTCGGGAGATCCCTGTTTCGATCCCCGTCGACCGACCTCTCTGACATGGGCTTTCTGTATTTCCGCTTGTCACTTACGTGAATGCTAGGGTGCCTAATTTCATTCGAAGACTTTCTTTCCATCATTTCCCTGCATTCCATTTCCTTCTCATTTTCAGGTATGCTTTTAGGTTCGTGGCGTATGGCGGTGCCGGACAGATGGTGCGGATACCTGCGCATTGTAACCGTAGTTCTCAGCAGTAGATGGCGTTGGGAGGTCACTTTTCTCTCATGGGATACGTTTGTACGAGAACGGAGTTATGGTGGCTGTTTGACGGGGCCCGGCACCGGGAAGATGAGATCTCAGCATTCTTAGGAACTTCCGTGCGTCTGTATGACCCGTCTGCTTGCGACCCTCAGGTATCCTGCGGTTTCTCAGTTCATCCCTCATAGGGACGTTAGTCGCAATAGAGCTGTGTGGAAGTCGCAGTGTACAAAGTGTACCCCTCCGTCTATAGCCTCTGGCCTTTTACACATTGATTTTTCTAGTGCTGTTTGTATTTTACCAATTCGACTTTTCGAGATGCACTAGCAGATGATAGACGTACCTGTATGTGACACAAGTATAAAAATACTTATACATGTAGGTATACACACAGTATAACCTCGTTAGCGCGAACTCGCTGTTAACGTGGAAGAAATAGATTGTCATGAATACCGTGCGTTCTACCTGGATGACCATCTTAATAGCCTGAATTCCGTGCCGCTGGTACCTGCATGGAGAATTGGTTCTCTGCTAATTAGCGTGGCCGGTTAGCTGGCATATTTTATTGTTCTAACCAGGCGTGTCAAGTGACAGCACTATAAAATACAACGAAGACAAGGGAGTCAGCATATTCTTGAAATGCTTCTTTGGCTTCAGCTTTAAGACCAGAAAGATTTGGCCAGTGTTTCATTGAGGATCTTATGGTAATACTGCCATAAGTGGCAAACATTCAGTGCTTCACTGACTTCACAAAAGAAATTTTCATCAGCAAAGAAAGCCCTTTTCCACTGAAGATTTGGGAAACATTTGAGGCCTTAATCACTAGAACGACAAACGGATGCGATGCGTTCCATTCAAAACTAAACACGATGCTTTCCACAGCACCTCCAGATATATTTACACTTTCAGATGTTTTGAAGGGCATCCAGTCTGAAGTGCGATCAACAAACCATCGAGGAACAAAGGAGCCGTTATATAGGAAAGCTTTCTGTGAAAACAGATGGCCAAGATGGTCAAAGAGCGAGCGTGGAGGTTTTAAAATCAGTGTCATTCAAGTTTATCCTACATAGGCAAATACTAATGACAAACTGACGGAACACAAAAGCCGTTACTAAAATAACTGCATGCAGGGTTGAAAACTGATTTAAAACTTACAAACATTGTAACATTAGGTATTAAAAAGCAACAAAAATGGAAGTGACTGTTAAACTTCCAGGTAACTCGCACCCAACTCAGGCATATCCTTCAGGTGGCCGGCACGGAACTCCGGCGGTTTTATGGATCTCGCATGGAATTCAGGATAGTCGGAAAACACATGAGCCCCGGGAGGAAGACTTAGTTCTTACGGAACATTTTATCGGTTAGCACGAATGTCAGTTATGGCGAATTACGAACTCTTTTTCAGTCCCTAACATAATTAAGTTTCACTGTAACAGAAACTTCCGATGTTACAGTATTTTTAAGTGTTTTTTTTTTCAAAATGAATGCAAGAAATGGAATTACAAAGCTAACTACCCATTCTTGACTCATTTCTAACGTATTGTAGGTCGTCAGCCGCGATTAGCTGGTTAGAATACTGAATAAAAATCTACAAACGGAAGCACGCGAAAGATGTCAAAGAGGAAACAGGCAGGTCGAAATGTAGAGGTAATGCTTAAGATTTTAGATGAATAGAACCGTGGTATAAGGAAAACAGCAATTGAGAGCAGCTTGGAATTCCCAATTCTAATTTATGTACGATAATTAAGAATTGAGAAAAAATCGTTTCTACTGCTGCATCAGGTTCAGGAAACAAATCTAAACAACTTCGTAGCGCTATGTATGAAGACATCGAGATGTTACTGCTAGAAAGGTTCAATCATATGTGTGCATTGAAAATACATTTAAAAGGCCCTATGATTCAGTCAAAAACCAATGACATTGCCAAAAAAAAAGGGGGGGGGGGAGAATCATCGAAGACCTCGGTTGTTCTGCTGGTTGGCTGTATCGTTCCAAAAGTCTACAGAAATGTAAACTGATTGATGCTGTAATGTATTGCGTATTACTGTACTACTGTGCATGTATACGTCTTAAAATCTCTGGTTTTCTCTTAACACGAATTTTTTTAACACCAACTCTTGATTTTTCTAACCCTTTGGTTTCGTGTTAACGAGGTTATATATATTATATTATATTTTTTTAATTTTGTATTTTTTCACGCACACGCCCTAATTTTTCCCCTTTTGTCTTAAGAAGAATTTTAATGCCTACTTTGTTGAAATTGAACAAGAGAACCCGTGTCGCAATGGCAGAGAAGTTACGTAATTTTGCTTATTCCTACTTATGCATGTGCTCGACTGCTGCCATACTGTCCACCTTCAGTTTAGCCTCGGTTTCCATTGGGTAATGTCATAAATGCTTATTTACATCATGGTCGGTAGATTAAGAAGTACTGACACAGTTATTTATTTAGCATGTGAAGTTACGCACTACACAGATAAAATTACCATATGATCAACAGGTTATGTCAGTGTTGTTTTTTGGGAAATGCAAAGCGAAATTGACTATCAGTGAAACTGTTAATTTAGTTACGCGTAAATGTGTAATATTTTGGGAAAAGGGTAGGATTCCCGAAAGAGCTTTATCTGGCTGCGCAATGAAAATTATGTGCCTGTATTTGGAGTGGCGCAATCTGGGGAGAGAAAAAAAAAAAAAAAAAAAAAAAAAGAGCGAGATCGTAAGTTTTTCCCAATTCTAAATAATTCGTTGGATGTTGCCCATGTTAATGCTTTGAACATGATATCATAGAATAGGATAAACTCCCATATCAACAAGAGTCTGGGCGTGGCGGTTATGTTGGAGGTGTTGACTGCAAGTTGGCGGCAAAAGGGGAAAGGGTGAGGGTTAGAGTTACAAAGAGCAGGTAAGGAACATGAAAGGTGATAACAGTTCATTGCTTTTGGAAATTTTAATGATTCGAAGAAACGACTGAAGTGAGTGACTCTGATGCAATTAATTTCTTCCGAAAACTACTAGAAAAACATCTGAACAATGATTACCTTGAACTCATTGACTTGTTTATCGTGTTTCTGGGGACAACTGTGGACTTCCCACTTTTCCCACCGTCTAAGGTCAACTTTTCTTCCCCTCATCCCCCCCCTCTCTCACTGTCCCTCTCTTTCTTTCCCTTTCTTTCTTTATTTAGCGAGTGCATAATTATTTCAGTGTCCAAATTAGACTCACTGGAGGATGAAAATAGCCAACGTTTCTATTAACTAAAACTAGCAAGAGGCTGTATATGTATTCTCTAATTTGTCAGAATGTCAGTTTTGATTAAATCTCAACAAGGACCAATGATATGACATGAAGTCCTCCATTAAGCATTTCAGATGTATCTGGGATTAAATTGAAACGACAGATGTCACCAAAACAGTTTACAAATTCAGCCCCGTTGGTCTGCTACATAACATTTTCTGTTCATCATAAGGTTTATGAATCCCAAGATGTAATACATGTCATACTCATGTTTTGTTATATTATCATTGATACATTGTCATTATTATTCAGAGAAATGTCAAGAATAAACAACTAAAGTTAAAGAAAATTAACTTTGCCTCCCTTACGGCCTCAGAATAGATATCAGCCTTAAAGCCTTCAACCGCATAGATAAATACAATTACAGGTAAATGAGTTATACATCTTATAGATTTGTATGCCGCATCTATTTTAGTTAAATGCCAAGTGCTTTTATGGAAACCTTAAGGAGATTTTTTCTCTCAGAATAATAGTCACAATCTATTTGGTTGCAGCTAATACGGTGATTCAGAAGGCAATAGCTCTTAAAGTTAATTTCAACTGATAATGTCTCGAAATTGCCTATTCCCAAACGGTGATACATAGTGATTTTGCCTAAGGGAAGGCGGTATTACTACATTACCCGAAAAGCAGTGTATGTTAATAGCCGATCGCCTCCGTAGCGCAGTTGGTAGCGCTCTTGCCTCTGGCGCGGAGGACCCGGGTTCAATCCTGGGTACCAGCATGGGGATCTTTCCCCCGCTGGGAGGTCTGGCACGGGGTGCATTCAGCCTTGTAAGTCCCGGCGGACCAATTGAGGAGCTACTTGATGGAGAAGTAGCGACCCCAGTTCGCGAAGGCCGGGAGGGCTCGGGGCGCTGACCACGTCCCACGTTCTAGTACTCCTCATCTCACCAATGACGCCTGTAGTGGACAGAGGTAGCGGATGCAGCGGCTGGGTGGTAAGACTTGGCCCTTCATGGGCTGTTGCGCTAGGGGTTTTTATGTTAATAGCCATTATCTTGGCAAACATAAGACACGAGTATGCTAAAATGAAAGTTTTACAGCGCGTTATTTAAAGTTTGGGTGGCTCAGTTGGTTAGGTGGTCGACTAATCCCAAGATCGAGGGTTCAAACCCGGGGCCGACCGATGGTATCTAAGTACGCCCAAAAGCGACAGCCCCCTGTCAATATATCCATTGGCATGTAAAAGAACTCCTGTGGGGCAAACTTCCGGTACACCGGCGGCACTGATGTAATCCTGACAATTGATAGCGTGGCTAACAAAGGAAATTATTTAGTTATGTCAAGTAACTTGTATTCATTCTAGTAAAACATGTTATTTCCCTATCAGAAAATATTAAGCCAGATAGTACTGTTATTCTAAATGTATTTTTGAGTCATTCTTGGGTAAATTCTGTGACCCAGCGTCTATGGCGCCAGGTTATCGGAAGGTTAGTTCCGAGCAGTCGCAAGTGTAAACAGATAATCAGCGCGTTTGCCCAGTAAACATTATAAGCGCTATTGCTGGATAACTAGAACGGTCTGGATGTTTGTCAATCTGGAACGTTCTGGAAACTTCCAACCGCTATATAAGGAAGCACTCTCGCGAAGGGAGAGTCTGGTGGAGCGAGGGAGTCTGCGACTACGGTTCTGGCATGAACAGCGCTGCTCTCCAGCAAGCTTATAACGACTGTGGTGATGTGCAGTCATTGCTGTTACTGCAAGGGAATAGAGACGGCCTGTCTTCGACTCCCCAGCGAGCGAACCGTCCGGAAGAGAAGGCTACGGCGGGTGTATTTCGTTACTGTGCTACGTTATGAAAGATAATTTAGTGAATGTAAATCAAAGAGAATTAACAGTGAGCGGAGGAACTAGTTAACATTAGAGAAGTGACAGATTGCGCTAAGCGAAGGCACAGTAAAAGGTGAACTAGGTACTTACGTGATAGTGAGAATTTGACGAAATCACCAGACGGTATTATATAGTGTATACAACAAATGTTAAAAGTTAACTAAAATTAAATTAAATAATGGGCCAAACATAGCAACATTGGATATAAAGTAAGACCCTATATAAGGTAAAACGTACCATTTAATTTATAGTATTGTGAAATAAGTTCATAAGTTAAGATTATACTTAATTTTGCTCCGAAAACTGTTTTTTTTTTATTTTATAAGATAAACACTTGGGCTTTAAATTGGATTACTGCTTTGAGAGGCCTAAATGTAATTTAAATTCATGTTGCTTGGGGGACAATTAACAAAGAAGTGCTATTCGTATCTCATTCCGCCTTATGATTATTTGGTATTAAAGGGCAAGAAAGATCCCAGTTCAATACATATGAGTCAACAGCCCCTTTATTTTCTAGAGGATAGGCCCCCGTTCAAGCTATAATTGCTCTTTAAGATAAGGTTCTTCGCCTACCAACACATAATGATAATTGGCTATTTGGGTAGACGAAGGCTCAGCATTCAGAGGAGTAGATTTTGAGTTTACAGCCAATTTTGTCAATATTATCATATACATAGCCACGCAAATCAGTATCAGTATTCGTGGTGGACGAAGCAGCGTCAGGGCGGGTTTTCTCCGGGTGCTCCGGTTTCCCCCGCCATCTCATTCCACCGGTGCTCCATCTTCATTCCATGTGTCATCAGTGTCACCGCCTGCGGTGCCGTAGTAGTAAAAGCTGGCGTTAAACACTACAACAACAACACGCAAATCAGTGAACGCCTCTGATAAAATGGACCTGTAATATGATTTCACTATCAAGATCGGCTAAAACAAAAATGGCGGAATATTTAAATAGACATGAAAGCATATGACAAGTTAGATCTCGACTCCGTCCACAATTAACGGTATGCAATAAACACACACAGATTATTAAATAAACATTTATTTACATGTTGGTGTTAACAGTATCTCGTGTACTGCAAATAACACACGTTAGCTAAGTCACCTGACTAATTATGTTAAAACATCCAACAAGGACTTAAAGCTGTCTTAAAAGGCACAAAAAAGGTATACAAAAGGTAAAGCTGGCTTTGCGCCTGGCAGGCAATTTATAAGGATGAACCCAAAAAATGGGATCCAAATCAGGCGAGTAAGAAACTGAGTGGAATTTCGACTGTATGATGTGCCCTAACCAGTGGTAACATGGGTTAGCTGTTGTTAGTGTTTTAGTATTTTTAGATTCCTTTTTTAGTTTCTCTACTACATATAGTAAGTAGGGGAAGTATTGTATTCGACCCAAAAATTCCATGTCGAGGTTTCACTGTAAACATAGCTCTTGAGGCCCCTGAATAATAGAGAATTTTTTAGAAAAAGATCCGCACGCGCGCGCGCGTGTGTGTATGTGTGTCTGTGTGTGTGTCTATATGAACTGCATAACTCAAAAATGAAAAGTCGGTTAAAAACCAAAGTTGGTATTTGGTATTTCCTTCAAGGATGCGATACGAAGATTTTGGAGAAAATTCTTCCACCCATTTTCTCAAAACGCCATCGAATTTTTGGGTGGAATGTGATACTTCCTCTACTTTGCTGTACGTAGTAGGGAAATTAGAAAACGTCTCCCCTTAAGGCTACAAATATATACCAACACGAGATGACATTAATCACAAAGGACACTTCTAAGCGCTGCATCCAAGAAACAAAATTGTGGGACTATTCAAATCTCCATGCTAAACAATGATGTTATTTAATTGTTGTTTTAGATAAAATATGTGCAATCCTTATTTCATGTACCTCAAATGCACTGTGATGCTGGGCGCGGCGCACAACAAAGAACGGTTGGGATTAAGCTACTTCACACCACATACCAGACCGGCTAGCAAATAAAGGCGCTCAAGGTCAGGCTGCTTCGCGCAACTGTTTGTGTGTATGTGACTAACAACAATGTGTGCAGCGCTTAACAGAGGATTGCTAGAACCTTCAAGAGCCATCTAGCGACCGGCGCGTTTGCGGAAGTTTGAGAGAGGTTCCGTGTCACGTTGTCCTCGCTATATAAGGAGACGAGGTAACGAGTTAAGCGAGCTAGTTTACAGACATGAGTCGACCAGCTTGTCAGTGAGTGAGAGAGACAGCTGTGTGTGATACTGTCGCGTGAAAGATACGTCGCGTCGACGTGAAGATGTTTTAATATGCGTTGTGTGATTGTATCGTCAGAGTTAGTGCATGAGAGACAGAGAAAGCGAAGAAAGACCGTAAAAGGTCTGAGCCAAGGTTACTGTAAGAAAACAGTTGTGGGCTGTAATATCACAGAAGACTAATGACTGTATTAACGTCAGCAAAAGAGAAGTGTATTTAAGCAAACATCTTGGTAGAGAACAGAGTGAGAAAAAAATAAACTGCACTGAACCATTGTTGTCTTGGTCACAATACCTTTATCGCATTTAAAGAGTTGCCTATCTGCATTTTACCAATGAAGAAATACTAAACAAATATAATGTATTGAATGTACGTGGAAGGAAGAATTGCAAAGTTAAATAATGACCACAATGTTAAATACAGTATTATTTTAAGCCAAGACTATTTATGTATATTGTAACACAGCAAAAGTTATAATACACACAGGTAATTTGACTCTTCTTTTTTGCAGAAGTATGTTGTGCAAACCACACGCTCGCTCCAGCTGAACCATCTAGAAACGTGAGAGCAGGACAGCGAATTTACCTAATATGTCTTGTATGTGCTTGTCCCAGTAGATAGGTGCATTTTCAGTTGTGCAAGCGTCGGTTGCCTGATTACGGCGTTATTAAAAGGTGTTGTTGTAACAAACATCTGCTGTGTTATTATAGTGATTTCGTTGAGTATGCAAACAAGGACATCATGTTACAGCGGCTGCAGTTCTCATGTTGGAGTGGAAATTGCGGGTTGCACAATACTGCAATACTCTTCCGGTACGAGTATAAGAGTTTCTGAGAAAAACGAGCCAAATGTGTCCAATTTGGGATACTTTTCTTCCAATGCAGCTTAGGAAATCCCCCCCCCCTTCTCTCTCTCTGTCTCTCTCTATTTCTCTCTCTCTTTGTATCTCAAAACTTATGTGCATTTCATATCTCCTACCGAGGTATCTACTTATAAACTTCTATTGAACTTATTTATTCACATCATGTATAAAATGCACTCAAAATACGCAGTTTAGTTTTTACGCAGCTATTGTGACAAGTTACCCTTTCTACCACTTTATTTAGCTATCTGCTAAAACTGAATTACAAGAACACACTTCTGTTTTATGCTTAACACAATCTACAATTCGTCTTTACCTTGTAACTCACAGCTGTTCTGTCTTATCGGGACCTTGACACAAAACGCTACTAGTGCTCCACAAAAAATTCCGAGGGTTCATTCACTAAAAGCTGTGCCAACACTACCTCTCAACACCTGCCGTCTCGCTTTTATAGCTCAGGCGCTTTTATAGTATCTGCGAATTCTCTGGAAAATACACATTTTCTCGAATCGGTCTTTGTTCCAATCCGTCTATTGCTGTCCATTTGTTTATCGGCCGCACGTTGCCTGGGAACGTCGTGATGTGCGGAGGCTTGACCTTCAGCGTTTCTTTGACGGGCGACCTGTGCCACAAAATAATTCACACACTCGGCTGTCCTCTTAATGAAGATAATTCTATTAAATGACACAAAGAACGTAATTGATGGTTTTAATTTACAATCACAATGATACTATATACTTTTTCGGTATATGCCTAATGTTTGCGTTTCAATGAATGTATACTTTAATCTTAGAGAGGTATAAATATAAAGAACTGGAAGTGCCATACATTAGAAGGAAGTTATATCGAAGCAAAGAGAAATCTCAGTTTCAATGACTTCAAAAGTATAGTGAGAAGCAGATGTCAACTCAGAACACTAATGTATACTTACTAAAATACAGTGTTTATCGTAGAAATTGTTTAGGACATCTCAGAAATCGATGAAGAAAAGCTTTTGAAAGTCTTTCTACGAGAATGCTCATCATGTCGTTTGATAAGAAAACATTAAGTTTACGAGTGAGCGAAAGAATAACGACTGCATTTTGTCTACGCTAAATTGCATGAAAGCTACTTTATTAACATAATCTTTGTATGGTTTATTCCTTAATATTGTAACTACAAGATGATATTTCTTTCATTAACATAAATGCTCTTTAATAAAAGAAAATGCAAGGTTATCGATTCTGGGCTTATACTCCTGGTTAAAGCTTCACATGCCCAGGGGCAATTTTGGCGTTAGAGAACTGACTATTAAAAATAAAATGCCCTAAGGGATATGGAAACTAACAGAAACACGGCTGTAACTTCTGTTTTCAGATAGCGCGTTGAGGAACTAACCGCAACCGAAACTAAGTTCTGCAACTCTCATGTTACCATGGTTTTCAAACCCAAGCGGGGTTACCGCAATGCTCCAGACAAGTTTCCATAAACCTGTATATTTATTTTTACAATAGTACGTTCATACATCGCCCTAAACAACCGAATCGCATAATTAATACTCTTAGATGAACCTATGTGTTAATGCATTTAAGGAGTAATTGTGTAACATTATTTATGCCCTTTCTTTTTAATTTTGGAAAATCTCTAGAAATTAGAAACAAGTAGCAAATGAAAGAAGTTTACTGCTTCAGCAAGGCGCTCTGTTGAATATATATCAGAAGGTCTAATTTAATAGCATTGGATGTTGTGTGTATTGGTAAAATTCGAAATTATTAGTTCTATCAGTTTTATGCGTCTGAACTTCCTTCTCAGTTATACTCCTACAGCAATTAATATATTAATATATAATATGTATTATTGTATTATTAATATTGTGACGCCGGGCGTGGCACAAAGCACGGGACTGTCGGAGCTAAGCTACTACACGCCACACGCTGGACCGGCGAGCGGGCAAGGGCGTTCAAGGTCAGATTGCCGCGAGACTGTTTGCGTGTACGCGGCTAGCAACAATGGAAGTGCCTACACAACAGGGGTTCCTCCTGAACTCTCGAGAAAGATCTGGCCACGTGATCGCCGGCGTGTATATATAAGTCGAGAAAGGTCCATGTGAGATAATCCCCTCTATATAAGCCGGCTAAGAACAGCGAGTTTTACGGTTACAGACATGAGTAGGTCAGTGTGCCAGTGAGTGCGAGATAGCTGTGTGTGTGTGTGGCACATTGTGTGCGTCGTAAAGAAGATAGAACGACCGTCCATTGTTTGTAACACCCTAGTTGCAGAGAAAATTAAGAAAGGCACTGAATGGACAGAGCAAGGTTACAAGAAGTAAAGGTTGTGAGTTGTAATATAACGAAAGACAGTAGAATGTGTTAACGACGAGAAGAAAACCGTATGTTTGTGATCAAAGTTTAGAAGGCCATAAACTGATAGAAAGGTAACTGGATTGATTTTGTCATTTTGTCACAATATATGATTTGCTGTTCTGCAGTGAGAATGTTAGGAGTGAGCTTTGCGATTATCTTGGAGCAAACGTCATACCAGTATCCGTGTGCCACCTGAATAATGATTTAACGTTCTAATACTCTTAGGGAGCTTCTGCTCCCTTATATCTAAACTACGCATGAATTAAATTCAACTTAATCGACGTACCTATACAAATTTCCGCGCCTGTCTTCTTTGCATAGCTTTCCTATACCGGATCCACATCCCTATTGCAAAGAGTGACGGTAATGATATTTCTTTCCCAATGGATGTAGCGTATGAAAGTTCAATTGAGGGTTGTGTCAAAATATTGCACAAAAGATGGAAATGAAAACAGACGTTCAATTTCTTTTGAACCATTCGAGGACTCGTATTTTTCCTTTTCTTTCTCCCTCCCCCATTTATCTTGACTTTTAACATCTTAGATCACATCGTCGGCTTTGCCTTGGGAAAAAATGCTCTTGACAATAACGTTCGCTCATTTACTGTTCCCGCCAGGTCCATCCTTCTGACCTGTTTTCTCTAGATTTTCTTCAGTCCTCATAACTAGTAAATGCCTAGGGGTTACCCTAATATTAGGCCAGAAACGCTTCCTATACAAACATTTCTTCCCCTAGTATAAGTTAATTGAATGTATTGAGTATCCATCACCTGTGTTGCCTTATGCAGTAAAAACGGGCATTAAACACTACTAAAACCTCGTTTAATGTTAGGCTTAGTCACTGAATTCATTGGACTGTCTTTCAGTTCACACACATACACACATACACACACACACACACACAAACACGCGCGCGCGCAAACACACACACACAAACATTCAAACTCTATTTCATGCTTCCAGGCCCTCTAGAAGATGGGGAGTAATCCTAGCTAAACAAAAAGAAAAATTCCCAACCTCTAACCTAGTATAGGTCCCGGGGCACCAGATAAGAGGCATCACAAAGGCCTTTATCGAAGTTGGCATTAATACATACCGTGATTGGCACATACGTGGTCGGACGGGAAGTGCATGGGAGCTAGGTAAGAGAATTGCCGGCTAAGGGATGCTGGAATTGTGATTAAAGGTGGAGCTTACAAATTCACAGACATGTGACGCTGGACGTGAAAATGACCTAGGTCCATCATTTTCACATTGAACCTGAATGATATTTCTGCTTTTGCAATTCTACGTTCCGTTCCCGATAAATTAGGAGTAATTGCTTTAGTTACCTATATCGATTGAAATTTATTTCTGAGGGCAATGTGCTAGAAAGACACGCAATTCTCAAGCAGTAATATCGCACCCTCAGCTCCAAGAGCATGCCCCTCCGACTAAACCTACAGCCATACATTGCAATTATCCCATCCTTAATCATTTACGGCTGTAAGATCTGGGGAACGGTGATTACTTCCACCCTATCATACTCCAGACGCTACAGGGCAGGGCAATATGGGTAATCTACGGTAGTGTACTTCAATATCTCGAATATTATCGATGTCATCATATTGAGGGCTCCATCAATGTACAATAAAATCCATTCCCATCCTACCCAGTTGGTAAATAACAGTGACGCTTCCATCGTGCAAGCTATCTAGGGACGTCATGGATCCGATCGGTTAAGGCCAAGACATCTCTCGCCCGCTCACGTAAGCCACATCCCCGATTTTCAAGCAACAGATGAATAAGTGACAAATACCCGTAATCAAAACGGGGTTAATCGAAATCACGGCGGGTGTCCACTCAAAGAGCGACTGCTAACTAGTTTCCGGCGGGAGGAAATGCACAGCCATCTGGCAGATCAGTGTCTCCGCCTGTGGGAAAGTCCTGTTCGATTAAACACAGAAACCCAAGTATTTTTAGCAGAAGGTTATCCTACCTGTCTCACTTCTCAGATTATGAATCGCGCAGCGGCTCGTTACTGCGATTATTCGACCGGGACATCCTCTTTCTGGAACATACAGGTGTCCCAAAAAAACACTGACAACGCTTAGTATCTTATGCGGAAATTCAAACTGATCAGTTTTGAAATAGGAGCCCCTGTCCGCAAATGCACGGTTTGAACACTGTAGCGCATTGGAATGTGAGATTTTTGTACGTTCACATTTCATCAATATACCCAACATCGACCTGTCTACATTAGAAACGGGCTTCAAACTGTGTACCTCCTAGGTCATTGCAAAGCCTGGTGGTGAGCCTTATGCACATGGCCCAATGCGTGCGGTTGTCTTTGAAGATTTTCAATCTCTCCGTGGACTTGAGCCATAAGGTCCACCACTGACGTCACAGGAGTGCCATACACTTCACATAACTCCACATAAAATAGTTGAGAGGTGTCAGATCTGGCAACTGTACTGGCCATAGAACTGGTCCTCCTCTACCAATCCATCGATTTGAATATGGGACGTTAAGGTGATTTCGTAGATCTACACCACAGTGTGCTGAAGCTCAAGTCGACCATTTCAGCAATTGTGTACTTGTACGTGTCGCACTGCTGAAACGTTACCGTGCTGGGAACTACACAAGTAACGCAGTAGGATGCGCACCAAGGACTTTATGGAGGAATTTAGCGCATGCACAGGGATGTTATTATCTTCAGGTCATTTATCCCAGTACACAGATGGCTAAAGAGTTGCATACCTTTCCTATTAAGATACCAAAACGGAACCGTTCGTTCTCAAACTTCGACGCTCTCCAGCTTCCAAACCGTGCATTTGTGGACAGGGGTTCCTATTTGAAAATTGATCAATTTGCCATCCCACACAACATACTAAGCGTTGTCTGTGTTTTTTGGGACACCCAGTATATCTCCAGCAGACCACATCATACCAGTCGGGAAATAACTTTTACTTACTTGACTGCGGCCGTGAATTCCTACGTTTTCTTAAAGCTACATAATGCTTCCACACTTATTCCTCCATTTTGATAATTAATTGAAGCTGTCAAACATAAATGTATCAAGTACATTATTAATAAACTAAAATTAGATAAAAAGAATTCACCAACATAGTTGTTAAATTTTGGCTTATCTTAGTTTGTATGGAAGTATTATCTATGTCTAAACCTATTTATGTTCTCACAGAATTACAATGCAACACATGAAGAATAATGCCAATTCAGGTAAAACAAAATATATTTAATGGAACGGAAAGTATTTAAATTTATGGTACCTAGGTGTGTAGCGCACGCGATTATTCGTATAAGAAAGTACCTTACGCTAGTAATAGGACAAAGTGTTCAAATAACTCACCCTTGTTTCCAAACGTGGCAATAGAGAATGTCTAGCCCAAAAATACTAAGGACAGGAAGAGGTTTGGAATAAGCTCTCAAGGGAAAAGAAATATGTGACAAGAAGAGATACAATTGAGGGCCAAAGAGAAGTAATGAACAAAGGCTAGTAAAAGAGAGCCACTAACATTGTAGAGAAGCAATTGACTCAAGTATAAATAAAATCCTTCAAGTGTACCAAAACATACTCTTAAAAGCGGGTACATTTATTAAGTGAGTTAAAAAAACAGGGCATCGTCAGTATTGAATTCTTTCTCCGCGAGTTCGCTAAAGTTTGTCCTATATTGTCTCCTCCCGCCTTTTTTCCCTCCTCTATTTCCCTTTCAGGATTTTCGCTGGAGCTTACCCATGAGATTGATAGTCAGTCCAGAGAATTTAATATCTATTGGCTGCTGTGTGGTACCAAAGTCGACCTTCAATATCTTTACAGAGAAGACCGTATTTTCGAAAAAAGAAGTTTATTAAGCATATCATACTGATCGCAGTCCCTCCAGAGGTATTTGGGGACATTGAAATTTAGATCAGCTAGTAATATAGCGGAAAAATATGTTAACAATATTTACTGCAGTACACCCAACTTCATTAATGCGTATATAGTTTCCATTACCATTTTGTCAAATGTGTGGTAGATATGTTTATAATACTCAACTTTATTGGTAAATGAACGTAATTGGCAGAGGCATATTGGAATGTGCGATATAATAATAGAAAAAGTACTGGTCGGTTGTCCCACGAAAAAGCTTGCGTGTCCAATTAATGGATCAACATTTCACGCAGCATCAACCTTCTATAGCCGGTGTGGAAACAATTCAAAAACACTATTCTCAGTGCCTGAAAGGCAATGTTGAATGTATATACCACAATAAAAATATGACTTTTAGTTTTCAGACCAATGGTTAAAATCTTCTGGATTGGGCCAGAAAACTCTGAAGTGAATTTATTTCAAGATGTTGTTTACTATTTTATCAAAGGAAATGTCCTTTGTCAGCTGAGCTTTGCTCATGAATTTATCCTATAATGCGACAGAAAGCCTAAGAGCGAAGCTTATCATAAATCTGAAAACAAAGAAGGTGGTCTTTTCTCAAGATATTTAAAGCTAGCTACTTTTCATATATGTTGAGTATACCAATATTTTAATTTCCCTAAAACTGGGATGATACCGTTAATCTCTCGACACTGAGTATCTGATGCTGATATTGATTATGGAGCATCGATATTCGATATACAATTTACAAAAATGTCTAAACGTAATAGCCTATTAATAGCAAATTGTATTTTATATGTTAATTCTAAGACTTACTTTTGGGATTCTCTAACTCAGGCACCGGCAGGGTTTGTCCAATCGAGTCTCGCTCTAGCTTGCTGTAGATTAGAGCCTCAGCGCGGCTCTCGGGTTACGTCAGTGGATTACTTAAGTGATGACACAGCTAACCATACAACAGGTCAAATTAACCTGATCCTCTATTAACAGTGAACCAATATTCTACATCTACATTTATAACATTACAAAGTGCATGAATGTAAATGCAGACATTTGTATACCATTGTCTCAGACAATTTGTCATACATGGTTCCGTATTACACTCGCAACAGAATACTTTCGCTTTGTTTATCCACTTAATGAATGTAATTGTTTTATACCTACATCTACAGCGACTTAATCACCGAAGCATAAAGCAGAATTGGTTTTACTACATTTAACTCTTAAACGCAACAGGAGCAAAATTATAGTTCATACTATAAAAACCCAAGAGGGATAGTAAAATTAGAATATTTAAAGATCTAACTAATGAGATATTATGAATAAGTAACTTATATAAACTATAAGGTACAAGAAAATTAAACTGCAGCTTATATTAAACGTTCTATTTTTGTTGGTTAGTTTTCTATTGATCAGCCTATGAAAAATATGGGGACATACTTCATGCTGCCTTCATTCTAAGCACTGCATTAAGATTTTCATAAAGAACGTACAGACATGTACTGTTGTGCAAAACGTTGAAGCACTACTGCTATCCACTGCTGTCACGTGACCGGTCGTTGCTCGGCATGCAAGCTCTTGGCGCCGTCTACTGCCCACCACTCTAAAGTGTAGTACTAACTTCATTAATAATGTAACTTCATTGTGTAATAACTTCATTATTATTATTATTATTATTATTATTATTATTATTATTATTATTATTATTATTATTATTATTATTATTATTATTATTATTATTATTATTATTATTATTATTATTATTATTATTATTATTATTATTATTATTATTATTATTATTATTATTATTATTATTATTATTATTATTATTATTATTATTATTAATCTTATTATACAATGAACTCTGGACTGGATATAAGTGCTTGTAACAATTTTATGATAGGCGTAAATGGAAGCCACCGCACTATCGTAGTGTTCCTTATTTTTAGATATCGCTGGATCAGTTTGATATGGACGGAAAACTCGAAACGTTGATATTTCACTGGAGGGTCACTAAACCTTACTTGGTTTATAGATGTAACATGCTTCTTTAAATCTGAGGCGTTGTGTAACTTAGCAGGGTACGAAAATCTTCTGCTTATTTAGCACAGTGTTCTGTAATTTTTTGTGTTCATTACAAAATATTATCACTGTTTACTCACATTTATTTTAATAAAACTCCTGCACATAGTCTAGCGCAGTGAATGATAGAAAACGCTTAATGGAACTGATGGGTACAATACACATCTTGGACCATGCTTAGGCAGTAACCGAAAAAAAATCTTAAGTGAAGTTGCGTATGCAGATGAGAGACTAAAGAAAGACAATTTTCAAATCCTGAGTTATCACTCGTCTGAAATTCTACCTAGTTTCTACTGGATTCACCTATTTTAGCCACCGAAGTAAGTTTTGTACAAAGCTTTGGAGTGAGTCACCTACCAGAACAGGTGGCCGCAGAAATACAATGTAATGCAATGGGTTCCGTCAGCTAAATCCACTTCTGTTTTGCAATGTCTTAGAAACACTTCTTCACCACCGAGTATGTACTGATCAGCGCCGTATGTTTTACCAACACTGCATGGACTTTATCTACCTTAACTTATTTTATTTTGTGTTGTGAATACATTGTAATTTGAACCCTCCCTCAGTGGCAGTTCATTTTACTCAGTGGTTGCGGGTGAGTGCGGCGCTCACTTCTTATTTTCCAGTCTCAAATATGTTTAAATACAGCTTATCGTTAAGTATTTTGTCCAAATAAAGTATATTTTGTTTCTTTTTACGTATATTCATAAAATATTACTTCATTTGAAGCGTATTGGTTCTGGGAGATTGCAGAAAGTGTCTTAGTTTTCGATGATTTCCAAATCCCTGTGTTATCTCCCATGATCCTACAATGGTTGAGAACTTTTCCTCGTTAGCTGATAGTTAACTATCAGTGCCATGGTCACTATTTTCCGCACCTATCACATTACAAACTTCTGTGTTATAATTTAGTACCTCATATGTACCAGGCTTTATTATGTGCAAACGATGTAGTATTAATGCACAAAAGTGAAAACGATTTACAACATCCTATATATGAATTAACCTTAATATGTAGGGACTATAATTTTGCCCCTAAAAAGCCCAAGCGCAACAGCCCTTCGCGAGCCTAGGGTTACTGACCGGCCGCTGCCCACTACAGCGTCATGAGTGGGGTGCAGGACTGGAGGGCGAGACGTGGTCAACGTCCCGAGTTATGCAGCCTTGCGGCCTGGGGTGTATAATTTTTACATTGCTAAAGCAAAAACAGAGATAATGACTTTTGGGAGTAAGCAACAAATAAGATCCAAATTTTTTTTTAAATGATCAATCTTTAGAACAAGTCTCAGGTTTCAGGTACCTTGGATGTGAAATAGACTCACAGAAAGAAAGAGATATAAATATAAAACTATCAAGATTTCTATGTGTATGCGGAACATCACATAACGCTGTAAGAAATAAAACAAGATAGGTTGCAAGAGTTAAACTATATAAAACAATGGCAAAGCCAGTGATTTTATATGGAAGTGAAGCCTGGGTTGTAACAAAGAAAATGGAAAGTAAGATACAGGGATCTGAAACGAAATTCTTGAGAAGAACTAAAGGATCTACAAAGCTAAATCATATAAATAATGATGTGATAAGAACAGATCGGAAAGAGAAATGTATAAGTGAAGAAATAAAACACTATAGAAATAATTGTCATGTGGAGAGGATGGACTATAATAGACTTCCAAAAATAACTCTAAATTATAAACCAGCAAGGAGAAGAGAAAGACGTGGGCAGACCGTGGAAGAAATGAAGAGACGCTGTGAAAAATGGAACAGACAATTTGTCTAATCCATGGAGTGAGGAAGGTGATAATGATGATTTATATCGAAAATTTAGAACAGAGGGACACACTCATCCACAATTTCTTCATTCCACCAGAGTACTTGGTCCTGGTACTTGTAACTCGTTTTAGTAAAAATAACAGAAAACGCACTCGCTGAACACCTTGGGAAAGTTAACGTAGTTGGCTGCGGATGAGCGCAGTGCTCAGGCGAGTACACATAATACTTGGACTCTTAAATTTTAAAATCGCACCGGGTGCAATCCAAGGTGCAAAGCTTCCTTGCACCATGCTCCGTGGTGTGTCGGTTAAGCTCGGCTCAACTCGCGCGCTGCAGATTGAAGGAGCCAAGAATTGAAGAAGGGTGCGTTGGTAGACGGTTTGTCAAATGTATAAGCCTAACATTAATTAATTAACGTTAGTAAACGATGTCTGTTTATAACTTCATGTGATTTTTAGATACTTCAAAGCAATTTCACAATTTGCAATAATAATTTGTATTAGTGAAAATATATTTTATTTTCGTTAGAGGATCCCTTTTCAATAGCATTTGAAAGTGCGCCTCCTGATTTCCATTTCGAATTGATAGATTTGAAAAACGATGATCATCAAAAAGACTTATTTTACCATACAAACGGTTTGCTTGAATTTTGCCAGAAGTTGTCGAAGAAAGAATTTGCTAAGCTGCATCAAGAAGCAGCAAAGGTTATTCCTGTGTTTGGTTCCACATGAATTTTTTTTTTTTCTGTTTTGAATTGTATGAAAACCAGTTTGCGTGCGAGTACTACTGGCTGTAATTTAAAAAAAAATACTCTAAGAATTGGTGTCAGCCTTGTTCCAGACATTAGTGGTATTATTGTAAATAAAAAAGGAAATAAGTAGCAAAATAAAATGGCTGACCAAACAAAGTGTAAACAGAGTATTTTTGTTTGCTTAAAGTTATTGCTTGGAAATCGATGAAACAGGTGTAATTATACCACAGGTTTTCAGGGTAAGTGCAGAGAGAGAGCGAGCGACTGGCAAGTCAGAACAAACCCAAATAACTGCGACGAAACACTCCCCAGTTCACGCTTACAAATGCTTTAAAAATAAATTCCATAATATTCATGGCGTACTTACTTTGGTACAATATTTCATTCATAAGAGAAACAATTAATATGAATAATTAATTGACGAATAGAAATATACACTTTTGCAGCTAAAATCAAGAGTGTATTTTGTATTAAAATACTTCTATTTCATGTGATACAGGTACAACACATATAATCCTAGTGTACATAACAGAAACACCTTGTATTCACTGTCAAATACGTGTTTAATCACCTAAGTTTTTTACTGATGAGCTTTTTCTTTCTTTCTTTCTTTCTTTTTTTTTTTTTTTTTTTTAATTTTTTTATTTTTTTTATTAGCACTGTAGTGCACTACAATATATTTTCTAAAAGTCTCAAAACTAAATCTCCTGTAATTTTACTGTATTCTTGCCTGTATTACGTGAAGGTGTACTCGAGGTCAGATGACATAATGGAGACAAAGTGTAAATACTTGTGCAACTCATGCACTTTGCTATGCTCAGACGGACTGTTGTCCTTCAAGCATCCTTGATTACACATAATTTGACGTATCCACAAACTTTATGCAGAGCTGCAAGGGAGGCAGGACCAATTTTTGTATTGGGAACAACACTACGCTGCAACTTTAAAATACAGTTAACCTGAAGTCATCCGTCTCTCCCATCAGCATCCAAGTCTCGCTGCCTGGTTAATACTTAATAGTCAATAAGCATATGTCAGCTTTACATCAAAATGCTTTCCAGCATAATCTCAGCAAAGAGAAAGGAAGGTAGAACGAGTCACATTTCACAAATATGAAATATTTTTGTTTCATCTATACATACGTGTACGAACGTCAGTGTGTGTGTGTGTGTGTGTGTGTGTGTGTGTGTGTGTGTGTGTGTGTGTGTGTGTGTGTGTGTGTGTGTGTGTGTGTGTGTGTGTGTGTGTGTGTGTGTGTGTGTGTGTGTGTGTGTGTGTGTGTGTGTGTGTGTGTGTGTGTGTGTGTGTGTGTGTGTGTGTTATGTATGCGTGTTTCTTATAAGCTTCTAAACCGTTGCATCGATTTCCATCCAAACCTTTGCCACACAAACTTTTGACACAGGACGACAACTTTTGTGTGCCGTAGATTACGAAATTCGACTCCATTTCACATAATTGTATAACTAATTAATTTTCATGGAATGTTTACAAAACTTTGCCAAAACCTTCCGTATCTTTCAACGAAAATCGTAGTACTTACGTTCTTGTGGCCCTACCAAAATACCATTCATCTAATATTTGTTGATCGCCTCCGTAGCGCAGTTGGTAGCACGCTTACCTCTGGCGCGGAGGACTCGGGTTCGATCCCCAGTACCAGCAGGGGGATTTTATCCCCTCTGGGAGGTCTGGCACGGGGTGTACTCAGTCTCGTTAAGTCCCGGGGGGACCAATTGAGGAGCTACTTAATAGAATAGCGGGCCCAGGTCGTGAAGACCGCATAACTGGCCGGGAGGGATCGGGACGCTGACCACGTCCCACCCTCCAATACTGTCCCCCACCAATGACGCCTGTAGTGGCCCGAGGTGGGAGACGCAGCGGCTGGGCGGTAAGGCTTGACTCTTCATGGTCTGTAGTGCCGGGGTTTAACATATGTTGGTCTCCCCTCTGATATTTATCATGGAGTAACGTTTCTTTTGTTTTAAACGTCTTGTGCGTTCTTAGTTTACTGAGAATAATGTTGTATACGTTACGTAAAGTCCATTATTTCTTCCCGGCGAGTCTTTATGTATAAATAGCGAATAAGGTAGCCGGAATGCAACAACGTGGAAGCGTAGTCATTGTGAAATACAGGCTCTGATACAGTGTACAATTCTGTTGTACTTCACTAAAGCGGTGCAACAATTGAAACGTAGTAGCGTTCACGTGGCAGTATTTTACGCAACCTTAGGCATATTTTAACTGGTTTTGAGCAGTTGATAAAGTGAGAGTGACGTTTAAGCATTCTTTTGCAACCGTATGCACCTTAAGTTGTGATGGCGTGTTTAGGTAGGTTAAAGAACATTCGCATGACACTGTTTTACGCCATATTAGGTACATTCTAAATGGTTTTAGCAGGTAATATTCTGTAAGTGACTATTTAAGCATTGTTTGAGAACACTAGTGTATGTATGGCTGAACTGCATACACCTTAAGTTTTGGTAACGTTTTTAACCTAACTTACCATGTGAATCTCAGGAGCTAGAATAGGATTGTTTTAATGCGTTGTGTGTGTCTTCCTGTATCAACAGTGAACATTAAGATATATATTTTATCTGAGTGCATTTCTATAAGGTATTAGATAAAATATATTTTGGAAAATCTGTGGCAAATTTTGTAGTATGCCTCTATTCGCAGATGACGGTATCCCATAGGCTACGACGTCTAAACTAGTCTGTGTACTCGAATATGAACGGTATGACAGGGTCCTGTGCTATCAAAATTTGTCCACGTCATCTTACGGGGCCTAGATTAGCGTATCTATGTATATGAATACTTATATACGAATGTATTTGGATGACAGGAGTATGTGTTATCGGAAGACTTCGCATCTATGTATACTAAAAACTGTTAAAATATACATGCATCTATTCTGCTAAAATATGTAAAATATGCACTTATATCTCGAAAATGTACAGTTAAAATGTGAGGTTTGCTGATCTACTCACTTTCAGCGTTTCCAATTACATGTCCGCCTGATGACTGTAATATTGGATCTGCAGAAGACTGTGATGATCTTCTATAAGTGTTCCAGAGTTAATTTATAACATCTATTGGTTAGTATGAGTTCCTATGGTAAGAACGACCTTCAGCATCCACAGATTAATCATAGTGTTTATAAGAGCTAACAAAGTCTGGTTAAGTATCTTCTGGAAGGTCAACACAGTCGCCATGCAGGTATCTGTTCGGAGAACACAAGATGTTAAAACCAGGATTTTTTTGCTGAACATTGCACATTTTTTCACCCAGTTTTTCCGCATATTTTATAGGCACACAAATAGACTCTTGTTTCACCTTTTTCAAGGATTAATAGGGCGCCATAAAGAGATAAACCACACTTTTCTAATTCCTTAATTGCTTCGGGTAGAACTTTAAATGAACGTTGTTTACATTTAAATCCCGCTGTAACGTTTCAGTTTTGAATATTTCTTGCGAACGCTGAGTTGGTGTGGCTTCACCTGGACTAGGCCGCAAACAATACTTTAATGGCACAAACATTTCTGAATAAACTAGAGCAGCGTTTATCCATGTACACTTACGTGCAGGAATTGGTTATAGTGCAACATAACTCCAACCTATTCTGGTAGTAAAGTTTGCTCTGAAAGTGATTCTCTGTAAGCGTTAACTCGCGCGAGAGGTTTCATAAATACCTTCTTAGTACCTGAAATCAAAGTGCTTACTTCAGAAAACTGTTCCCGTTCTATTTCTGCTACTCTGTTAAGTACATGTACAGAGAGCGTGGAAGGAAATCAGCGCTGCCTTCTTGAGGACACCGCATTCCTTACCGTTTATAGGGTACCTTATTTCGCCATGCTTTCATTTTATTGGCTGATACTGTTAACCTGCAGAAACGTCTCAGACCTTGTGTACTGTATCTAACCAATTAGTATACCTATACTAGTTTTGTCAATTCATTGGTTAATTACGAATAGGTATAACCACCTCCCTCAACTGGAAGGGAGAGCAGGTAACGCGTCCCCTTTCAAACTGGTGAAGACCAATATCAGAAGCCACCCTATAAATGCCCCAACAGACAATCATAAATTCGATGTCAATAACTATTTGTGATCGGGGTACTATGCAAGTAACATGTATCAGATGGGAATAACATATTTTTAGAGTCAAACCAGTGCTCTACATGAAAGGAGGACACGAAATTAGTCCTGCCACCTTCTGGCCACAATGCTCCTAGAGTGCCGTCCACAAAGCGCACTACATTGGGGCGATTCGCTTTTTCTGCGATCCTACAAGCTATCAAATAAGATATTTCCGGCTCTTTTTCACTTAGTTTGCTAACGAGAAGATTTGCAATATGGTAACCACAAGCGTTTGTAGTTTCAACAAATACAGCCCACATAAGGCACTCTTTGAACGTATTTTAAATTTCAGTAATTGTTGAAACGGTCATCTAAGTAGTTTCTTCGAAGTGTTGATTCATTTGGGATGGTAGGCTTGCAATGTTTCTATAAGAAGTCCTCGAAATTTCGATTGTTTAGTGGACTCCAAAGTATAATTGCTGCGATTAGCATATTACATAAATCGCTGAAAATGCATTCATGTTAGACGAAGTACGAGTTTGCTGTCTCACTGCTCACCACGGAGCGGTATTTCCGAAATTAGGTTCACACCACAAGAAAAATTCCATCACCATACCGCTCACTAGCCTTCCATTGGTCTGATCCTTTGTCCTTGAAACATGGCAAAGAAATGAAATGACAGAAAAGTTCGCAGCAACTTACAATCCACTGCAGCATTTGCCTACCAACAAAGGAAAACCACACTGCGTACCAACTTGTGTAAGTCTATTTAGAGCTCTTGAACGGAAATTGTTTGTAACCTGAAGAAACAAATACTATTGAACTGTACTCTTAGTCGCTAGAAGCACTCCAAACACTTGTTTTACAAATAAACTCTCAGGTCCATTAGAAGGACTGTTTTGAAAAACAGCATATAAAGCATTTCATCAGTTAAATAAACAGAAATATTATAGCTGTAAAGATCATATAGAATATGCAAAATGGTAATTCGAGAGATTATAAGTAAGTATATACGCATACGGTTTATAATGAGTTTCAACCAAGGTTGTTCTCATTGTTAACGATGATGTTGATGATGACGATGTTGACAAGGCTTCCAATAATGGTCAAAAAGTTTGGCATTTCCCACGTACAAAAGTACAGTGGACTAATAAGAGCAGGGAAAATATTCCAGATTTATAAATCCACCCCTTCAACTTCGGACACGACAATGTTATTCTCTGTTATACCTTTAGCCGGGACAAAATTTGCATTGATCCGTCGGTGTAATTAAAATTGCTGAAAGCCTAGGTAATGACGAAACCACCGAAAGTGAAATTGCTACGCACCTGGGGTGAGCAGGAGTGGTGAAAAATCAATATTGCTGACCTTTGGCCGAAATATTACCTTGTTACTGGGGCGATAATACTGATTGCGCAAAAACAAGCTATTAACCATAAGTAATGAGGAGTTATTGCTGATACCCACGTGGTACTTTTAGTCCCTATTTTTCAGTCAACAGTGGTGTATGTCAACCGATCACGAAAGCGGCAGTTGGGTTTTGAACATTTATAGGGAAATCAATAATCGAGAAGCTATCCGCAACAGAGAGGAAAACACCCAATCAAAATACATTTAAACTTGAATTAGGCTGTCAGTGAATTACATAAAATAAACAGAAGTGTGGAAAACACCCGACTTGTGACAACTCAGAAAGTAAGACAGCATACTCTCCGGTATCTTAAAATGTCTCTAACTAAAAAAGTTCCAAATAAATAACGCGCTAGCACGGTGACAAGTACAAAGACATGAAGTGAATAATTGGGTGCTGGATACGCCGAGTGTATTCTCACTTCAGACATTTTTTTCATAATTATATTAACATAGTCAGGCGCAACATCCATAAAACGAATAAGAAACCGTGGATCTAAAAAGCGTCGATGAAACAGTTGAACTAAAGATACTCGCCAAAGTAGTCAGCCAACCATGCTGAGGATTATTCGAGATATGTTAGCGGTGAATTAATTGTGTTTGAGGGGAAATATCCTTTGTTCAGCTAACTTGCGCTAGCGTACAGTGCAGGAAACTCCTCCCTCTTTAACACTCAATACTCGGAACATATTAAACAAACGTTCAGATTTATCTCACGGCAGCGAAAATATGCATATTTAATCTATATTAGTTACTTTCAGAACTAAGGTAATTTGTTCTCAATGCGAATAAAGTGATTTGTTCTCAATAAGAATTAACTGCGTCCTAGCTTCTTCACAGTTGTGATTATGGCTAGTCATTTTATAGTTGAATCTGAGTCTCTCTCTCATTCTCTCCGTCTCTCACTCGCTCCCTCTTTCTTATTTTTCCTCTCTTTCACTCTCTCTTTCTCTCTCTCTCTCTCTCTCTCTCTCTGATAAACAGCAAGGGGTCACCAATAAAACCATGGGACGTACCGGCATGACCAATAATAAAACGACCACCTAGGGCCTCTTGACACAGTATGGCCGGCGTTTACTCAGGTTTCATCTAACCACACTATGTTCTTGAAGTTTGATTTGCATTTATCTTAGAACAAAGCCATTAGTCCTACAATATCGTAACATCATAATATCAGATTTCTGTTATTTAGTTTCTGAATCCCAGATCAAGAGGACTTTGCTGTGCTTCTTTAAGAGAAGAAAGAAGCTTATATATGATAGGATGCTTCGTTCCTGTGTAATAGTTATAGATGTGCATACTTCTGGTATCTAATTGAAACCCGTCCAGTTGCACGACTAGAGATACCCTTCGTCTCTCTTTTCCAGGAGTTACAGTTCACGATGGACGTATCTGTAGTTGCTTCTCTTTAAA
Organism: Tenodera sinensis; assembly: GCA_030765045.1. Lineage (NCBI taxonomy): Eukaryota > Metazoa > Arthropoda > Insecta > Mantodea > Mantidae > Tenodera > Tenodera sinensis. The sequence goes on from CM060962.1 coordinate 169,571,333, forward strand.
GATTCTCAAACCAGTCACGTAACTTATTTTCAGAGCACGTGCAGCTCTTCTCACTTGGTTAAAAGGAGTAACAGGTTCATTGTAAAGGAGCATATTTTCCTCTCTCTGTTCGAGGAATTCCTTAAGAGCAGACAAACTGTGTATCTTGGCTCTACAATGTAACACCCAGACCGAAAGCTGATCTTTGTCTTAGACCATGAATCGTTGGTGTGCCTACTTTTATTTCTACGTCCACCGTACTTCCACCGACTCATGTTTCCATAACTACGTCTTTTAATATAAAAGATTTAACGAAATAGGCCAACAACACACTACGCAACTGAACGTCCAAGCTAGGTCGGTTTCCCCGCACACAACTAGCGATAACTGACTGGGGAGGACCTGACTGATCACTGTAACCATTGTGGTAAACTTTGTTTACTTTTCCATAGCAAGGCCCTTCCCCTCTTACCCTTTACCTCTCCCTTGCTTGATATCTGTCATGTACCTTCTTTTAAAAATCAGACTGTACGTGCTATCTACGGCGTGGTGAAAGTACAAACTAGTTTTATTCATGAAAACTCCCCCATCACCTTCACATTAGAAACGATCTTAGAACTGTGTACCTCCTACGCCATTGCACAGCCTATATTGGCGGTGGTGAGGCTCATGCACATGACCCAATGCGTGCGGTTGTCTTTGAACATTTTCACTCTCCCCGTGGACTTGCGCAATAAGGTCCTCCGCTGACTTTCTAGCAGTGCCATAGAACTCCATGCATAACTCTGCAGAAAATAGTCGAGAGGTGTCAGATCTGGCGACCATGCTGACCATGGAACTGCGCCACCTCTAGCAATCGATCGATTTGAACATGTGACATTCAGGCGATTACGTATATTTACATCAAACTGTGCTGGAGCTCGTGCCGCCCATTTCCGCAGCTGTATACTGGTACGTGTCGCACTGTTGTTAAAACGTTACTGTACTTCGACTGTTCAAACTTCGACGCTCTCCAGCGTCCAAACCGTACATTTCTGGACAGCGGTTCTTATTTGAAAACCGACCCGTTTGCCATCCTGCACAAAATACTAAGCGTTGTTGGTGTTTTTGGGACAAAAATTCTATGTCGAAATGTGTCTGCTTGTGTGTGTGTTTGTCCGTGTGTGTGTTTGCGTGTGTGTTTGTATGTGTCTGTGAACAGCATAACTCCAAAACAAAAAGTCGGTTAAAAACCAAAGTTGGCATTTAAGTTTAATATATTTCATGGATGTGCGATACGAAGACTTTGAAGAAAATTCCTCACCCTAAACTACCCTTTACATGGACAATTTTTAGAAAACTTTTGTTTTCTCCAGAATGGCCCTAACGATTTTGCTTAACATGTCATATCTTAAAGATATTTTTATTGCAAAGGAAAGGTATATTCTCAATTTTCTGTCTATAGCCTATGTATTCCTGCTTATTCTTGATGACTTTTGCATAACTGGTAAACCGTAAGAGACAGACCAAATCTTACTGTAGACCTACAATTTATATCTAAATGTATCTTTTGAGAAGTGAAACATTTCGGAGATATTCCTTGTTATTTGTGTGAGTTTTGCAATACCTTTTTCGTTCTTTTTTGTTCCTTCCAGGCTATAGTGAGGTTCTATTACTGTATCATCTCTCCATGGCCATTATGGTATTGTATGAATACAGGGAACACGTGGTTCATTAATATGTATTGGTTACACGAACTAAGACGACGCCACGGCCGAGTGTTCAGACCGTTGGCCCACCATTTCTCCAAGTTCTCCGGTTCCCCCCGCCACTCATTCCACCAAATGCTCCATAATCACGTTTCCAATCATTAATTTTGCCTGCATGTCATATAATCCTCTTACTCTCATACCTGGTGCTGGGCCGATCACCCGCTTCCAGGTCTTCACTCTGTCAGATCCAGAGGTTCGTCTGCTCACCAACAGGCGTCTGACCCTAGGCACTGGCTTATAAGTCCTAGGGAGTGTACGCTCTCCATACGGGGAGGGTAATCAGCAAAAGAAGAGGAAAATTTCAGCAACTATGTTTTTTGAAATGTACTTACACGGCACTCTTTACCGTACATGAATATATGAGAGTAATAAAATATTCACTTAAAAGAAGCAAGAAATACATAATTATATTAACGCCGTTTATATATAGCATTGATGTATAAGCATAGAACTTCAGTAGTCCACATCTCAGAATTTATGGTGGCCAGTGTTCCCTGGCTGAATTTACTTATAGTATCTCGTTTATTAACAGGTGCATATAAATCCAAATAACAGATTTTTAGTTACCCTCAGAATTACGTGTTTTTACTTCCTCTAGGGGAGGTATTCTATTCCACCCAAAAATTCGATGTCGACATTTCACCGGAAATATATATTTTGAGACCCCCTGAATCTAAAAAAGCATTTTTAGAAAAAGGTCAGTGTGTGTGTGTGTGTGTGTTAGAGGTCTGCACGGGCTCGGGCCAAGCCCTCGAGCCTAGGCCCGGCCCGGCCCGCGAGCCGGGTTCGGGCCTAATTTGAAAAATGCTTGTCGGGCTCGGGCCGGGCTCGGGCTGGACTAGGGTTGGGCTCGGGCCGGGCCCGGGCTCGAAAATTTAGGGAATAAACAACTGAAAATGGATTTTTAAAATTTTTTCAGCCAAGTTAGCTGAACATTTATTTTCAATGCTGTCTTATACCAGCATTAGAGGGTTTTGAATTTTAGTGTGATATATCCTTCAGTTTCCGAATTACGAAATGTTGAATCTGGATTTTATTATGTTATGCCAAATGCTCTACACGACGAAATTAAAAAAAAATGCCTATTTTTAAGGTTCTATTATATTTATCTGATTATAATGTACAAATCTGCCATACAAATTTGTTTTATTAGCCTCAGCTCAAAAGACAATAGTTTTTAAATTTTGTCGCTTGAAATTTCTAGTATAAAGTTTTATAAGCTGCAAGTTTCTTTAGTAACTCAAAAGCGTTCAAAAGAAAAAAAAAGTATATGGCAGATTTACTTGTTTGTGTTTTGGAATGATACGAAGAATTGCATGAAAACTGCGTCATGTGACATTTTCAAAGAATGAATATGGTGAAAACATAATTTTCAAAAACCTTACATTTTAAAATGAAAAACATTGTTATTCTGCATTTTTAGGATACATTATGCAACTAGAAGTATTTGTAATATAAAACTCAAAACACATTTAGTATTTTTAAAGCCATGGAATACAAATGTAATGTTTTGCCAGATTTGTACTAAATTTCAGTGGTACATTCAGCTAGGAGGCAAAAAAATAATGTATCTATTTCTTGGTCACCTATGTTGAAATGCCGAGAATAGCACAATTACCGCAGCAGTTCTTTACTAGGAATTCTAAATGATTCTGCTGACACGTTTCAAATGCTGCTACTGATGCTAGTCAAAGCACAGAATGAGAGGGGTTTGCAACATTATTCTCACTACTCGGCTGCAATTCAATACATTCCACATATAAAATCTTACACTCTTATCTCGAACCCAAGGCGTATTTGATTCGTTTATGCTGCTATATAGTAACGCATGTTTCTTCCTGCTTTGTAAAGTGTAAACACAGCATCGATGTTTATACTGATACAATTACAGTTTGTTTTGGCTGACGCTGTAGTAATGTTACTGCATCATTATTGTTCAGCGTTTCTCCAAATTGAAACGTGTATTTTATTATTATCATGACATGAATCACCACATATATCATACATCAGACATCAGGGCCATTGCCCATTAGTCAGCATCACCAAGTTGCAACATACAAGTTGTGACACTTTCATTTTTCATAGCCCTTCTGTCTTACAACCAAGTAAGTTATACGTAGAAAAAATATCTCGTCAGCATTTGATACCGGTAACCAAAGACATTGAAGGGACTTTTCGTAGAAAAGGTGGTAGAATTCATCAAGTGCGAGTACTGAAAGAAATTTTAGTACAGCAGGATTAGTTATTCAAGAACGTCGAACCAACCTGAGCAGCCAGAGTATGTATTCCATTCCCTTTCTGCACGACAATTTGGGTCATTAAACATGGTGAGTCCTTAGTCCAATAACTTGTAATTAATGTTTACTTCAATTTAAAACATGCACATGCATGCACATGTCCATCGTAGAAATAATTATAACCAGAGACCGGAACTTAGGCGGAATGCCTTTTTAAATGCGTCAAATTTATCTTCAATTTGAAAGTGTACGAATTATACCTTTGTGATTGAAACGCCACTGTTTTATATTGCCTTTTTCTGCCTTTCTGATATGTCTATTTTACAAAATATATGCTTTTTGTTGGCTTTATTTCATTATTCATGTATTATTTGTTAATTATTAAACATTTTCTTCAGGTACATTTTATTTCAACAACCGTCAGACTGTGCCAATGAAAGTTACTTCGCCGAATGTATACTATTGTCTTTAAGTTGCAGGCGACATAGGCGTCCCTCATTCAATTCATTATTTTCTTTTCAACAATGAGTACTGCCGCGCAAATAAATGTATAGATAAAGAAAGCATTTGGATTACCACGTGTGTTTATTTTAAAATGCAATAATGAGCATTTATGGGGTCTAACTTTGATTTTCTTTCAGTTTTCATTGCGACGTTGTTGTAGCTAGCAGCAAGGTGCCGAAATCCAATGTTCCTTTACGCACTAAATTACACAGTTATGTTAATACTTTTGGATCCGGCATATTTTGTAGCGACGGTGAAGTACTCACATGCAAAATATACGAGCAGTCAGTGAACTACGAGAAGAAGGATTTTATATCGCAACATATCGGCAAAATCAAACAGGGCTACATGCAGAAGATTCCTTTGCTTCCAACAGTGATTGCAACATCGAGTCAAAAATCCCAGTTTGCATTCGACTTATGTAGCTTTCTTCAGCGCCAGAATCCCTTTCTGGAAATTACAGAATCCTACATTATCACAGTTTTTGAAGAAGTATACTAACCAATCTGTACCTAGCGAGTCAAGTTTGCGAAAATGTTACTTAACCGAATGTTACGATGACAATGAAGATAACTAAAGATAAAATGAAAAATAAGATGATCTGGAATATCGACGAGTCAACTGATACCATAGGTCGTTTCATTGCCAATTTGTTATTGGACGATTAGGTCCTACAGAAGATGAATCAATGAAACCATTCCTGCTTACTACAGAGTGTCTTGAGAAAGTTAACAATCGAACTATTGCGCAGTTATTCACCAGTTCATTAAATTTGCTGCGGCCTTAAGAGGTTCAATACGACGCTTTACTTTTCATCAGTGACGCTGCATCATATATGAAAGAGGCTGGAAAAGCGTTACAAGTGTTATTTCCAAACATGCTTCACGTGACAAATGGCTTTCACAGGGTGTTAGAAGGGATACGATGCTTGTTTCTGGATGTTGGCAAATGGATTTTCAGTATTAAGAAGATCTTTGTGCAAGCCTCATCAAGAATCCTGACAGTTAAGTACATTGCACCAGATGTAACTCTGCCCCCCCCCCCCCCCCCCATCCAACCTATCATAACGAGATGGGGGACATGTATCGCGACAGTACTTTGTTTAAAACTTTGAAGTTCTTTAAAAAATGACGATCAGTTATTGAATATGTAATGTATTATTGGGTTTCTCTTATTGCCTGTTTTAGTATTTATAATTCCTTTTTTCGGCCTATTTTAACTATTTATGTCTTTTTGTCTACCTATTTTAATGATTTATAATGCCTAATGCCTCTGGTTATAACTAATTTCTGCTATGGCCAATTGCGGATAGCTTACAACAGATTGAGTACCTACATTAATATTGATCTATAATCGTATATTGCCCCGATAAACCCTTAGAAACACACCAATAACCTACTCTTCAAACCTGGAAAACAGGTTATTTCTAAGACTTTAACGAGACAATACCATGATCTCAAAACAATATTAATGTACTAACGTTGTTTATGCAGGTACCCAACATTCGTTAGCGTAAGTATTTGGACCAAAATTGGATTTTAGGGAATAAATAAGTAAATAATAATAATAATAATAATAATAATAATAATAATAATAATAATAATAATAATAATAATAATAATAATAATAATAATAATAATAATAATAATAATAATAATAATAATAATAATAATAATAATAATAATAATAATAATAATAATAATAATAATAATAATAATAATAATAATAATAATAATAATAATAATAATAATAATAATAATAATAATAATAATAATAATAATAATAATAATAATAATAATAATAATAATAATAATAATAATAATAATAATAATAATAATAATAATAATAATAATAATAATAATAATAATAATAATAATAATAATAATAATAATGTCAATAACTGCAGGATAATTTTGTTTAAAAGAAAATTGCACAATCGGGCTCGGGTCGGCCCCGGGCCATGGCCTTTACACTATTCTCGGGCTCGGGCCATGACCTATACACTATTCTCGGGCTCGGGCCGGGCCCGGGCTTGGTTGGTACCGGGCCGGACCGGGTCGGGCCTAAGAAAATCGGCCCGTGCAGACCTCGTGTGTGTGTGTGTGTGTGTGTGTGTGTGTGTGTGTGTGTGTGTGTGTGTGTGTGTGTGTGTGTGTGTGTGTGTGTGTGTGTGTGTGTGTGTGTGTCTGTGTCTGTGTCTGTGTCTGTGTCTGTGTCTGTCAGCCTGTGGACATCATAACTCAAAAACGAAAAGTAGGTTAAAAACCAAAGTGGGTATTTAAGTTTAACGTCTTTCAAGGATGCGACACGAAGATTTTGAAGAAAATAGCCCCACCCTAAGCTACCCCTTACATGGAAAATTTTTCATAAATTTTTATTTTCTTGAAAATGGCTGTAACAATTTTGATTAAAATGTCATATGTTTGGGATATTTTTATGACAAAGAAATGTACATCTTCAATTTTCTGGCTATATGCCCTGTAGTCGTATTTACTCTGGATGACTTTTGCATAACTGGTAAACCGTTAGAGATAGACCAAATCATACTCTACAAAAAATATAGAACTTGCTAAAATACACAATTTATGTCCGAATAAATTTTCTTGTAGGGTGAACTATTTCGGAGACATTCCTTGCCATGTGTGTGAGTTTTGGAAGACAAAACTTTCGTGAAATGGAACATCGCTGTTCATTTTTTATATACTATCGCACAAAGCCTACTGTATTCTAATATTCCCCTTGCACCTACAAGGAAATAATAAGAAAATTTGTAGAAATGTTTATCTAAACTAACACGAAGAAGATATAGGAATAAGAGTTTGTAAGAATGGTTAGTACAAGAGTAGAGAAAGCCATGTGAGTGTAACACATCAGATTTTTAAACTTTTGAAACACTATACACTATGAAAATTGGACGTTTCTTGTCAGACGTATAGTTATGGTATATATTTATGTATCCCAACAGATTTTAAGTAAATTTTAACATCTCTATGTTTTAATGCAATGATCTATGTTTGATTTCAGGTCCTGGAATGGATACTTCAATGGACTCCTCTCAACTCGAGGATTGAAGTTTTGATGACCGTATGAGCTTTAAATTGAAGCATGTACGGATACCTCATAGAGTAGTTCAAATTATGATATGAACCCCATGAATACCGAGTTGTGGATTTTTGTCGGGTTTCTCGGGAAATGAACAGTTAATTAGAGTAAAGATAACAAGTGCTATCTTCGGGTAACCCCTTAGGTGGATTAGCGCTTCAAGATTAGTGACTCAAAACAATTGAAGGACCTCATCGGATTGTTGTGTAGAGGATAAAGGCGAATAGCGTTTCCCAAAATATTATAAATCATAGAAAAAACAATGAAAAACTTAAGAACATCCAGGGACCTGAGAGGGAAGTGGGGTGTATACTGGATGCCGATGGTGCTTGTTCTCATATTTATGGTGGCAGTAGTGAGTGCTGCAGGAGTGCGCGGACGAATAGGCAGTGGTATACGTAGGCCGGGGACTCAACGCCAGCAACAGAGCTCGTTACAAAGGGTAACTATGGGCATCATATTACCCCACTCTACATTCCGCCAACGGAAGTACAACCGGACGGTTCAAGAAGCCCTCACCATTCTTCATAGAACAAGACCTCAATATAAGCTGTCTAGTAAATACAACATCACCTACAGCATTGCCATGATTGGTCGCAAACCCAGCCCCACTGGTAAGTACCGGCACATTTTTATATTGTGAGTATGTTTTTCTCCGCAATGTCAGGTAATGTTTCCCAAGGAAAGATGTGTTACTAATCACGGGAAATTAGTAACTATTTCATTAATATGTATTTCATAGCGGTAGCTTCATTAACATGTGAAGTAATGATTTGTTTTAGTGAACTGTTAATGTACACGATTTTAGCTCTTCAGATTCGCTTCCTTCATTAATTATCGAGCGTTATTTATCGCTTTTTCTTTCAGGCTGCTTCGGCTCCCATACAGTCTCACTTAGAGCGTGAGCATAGAAAATGTTCTAAGAGTAGGTAAAATGCTGAAGTGAAGCACATACAGACAGAATCAAGAGCCAATATTAATAATATATGTCCTCTATGTAAGGTTGGAATAAACTGAACTGGAAGCGGAGGGGATACTACACTGAAACTTAAGGACAGATTATTGTGTATCAGATACTAGGGATCCTTGGATCACCAATACTCCACGAGCTCCCTGACATTACTCCCTCCTGGCGTTCTGTTTCTTCACTGCTTCGATTGTTGGATGTCGATTTACCAGCGATAATTCTGAAAGGAGGAACACGATTTCCCCCATGACTCCCTTCCGAGACCTTGAGTTTGTTGTCCATGCCGAAGTCGTCGACGCCAGATTCAGTTCTTCATTCGACCTTTTTAGATATTCAGGCACAATCCGGATCCTGCAATTTTATATGTACTGACGGCTCGCAAGATGACCGAGGAGTAGGTTGTGCTTTTATTCGCAGTCGCCAGAGGTTTAGCTTTCGTCTTTTACTGCAGTGCTCGATTTTTACAGCAGAGCTTTATGATATATACCAGGCTCATTTATACGTTCGGCAGCAGGCCTTGCAGTGCTGTATTATTTGTTCCGATTCTTTGAGTTCCCTTCAGAGCCTGCACACGCTGCACAATTACCTTCCACTGGTGCAGAGTGTCCAGGATAGCCTTCACTCACTGGCTGGTTCTGGCGCTAGCGTGTCCTTTATATGGGTGCCTGGACACGTAGGGCTGCAAGGAAATGAAGCTGCAGACTCTGCTGCAAAGGCAGCAGTTTTAGCTCTTACATTCCTTCTGATGAGTTTACCACATTTTACGCGCTTGTATCGTTTCGCGGTGGAGGATCGCATGGACGGATACTCAAAGGAACAGACTTAGGGAGATGAAGCTCCTTCCTGTCACCTGGAGGAAGTGGTTTTAGCCATATTGCTCATTGGGCATTATCGTTTTAGTCATAGTCACCTTTTATCTTCGGACGCTGTGCCGCTCTGCGCTCATTGCCACAAGCTTTTGACGGAGTAGCATGTTTTAGTTCAGTGCCAGTTTTTAGCTCAGTTATGTGTGTCCTTGCGTCTGCCAGCTTCCCTTGCTGAGGTGTTGGCAGATACTTTAAATGTAGTAGAGCGTGTATTCCATTGTATCCGTGTTAGCCGTTTGGGTGGTCGATTTTATCTTTTGTTCTTATTCGGTGGTTTGGTTGTTTATGCAATTAGGTTTTCTATATCTCTTGTGCCTTTGTATTAGCTCTACTTTTACAGTTCCTGGTACTAATTAGGTGACCTTTTAATTGTTAAACCGTTTTAAACTGCAAGTATAATGCCTGCACTTTCTATTTTATTGTCTTGTTTGGGCGCTAATGACCACAGCAGCTGTGCGCCCTAAAACTCAACTATACTAAAGCGCGTCTCACCCTTAAAAGACAGTACACGTTAAATGGAGCGCAGTGTTGCAACATGTACTAGTTGCGAATCTTTCTCCGCGAGCGACTCGAGGTGGCCAGAGTCCTGCACTTAGTCCTTCAATTGCTGCTTGACGAGACGGGCACTTTTAACTTTGGTATCCCTCCACGCCTTTGTTACTGTATGATCTAAATTTACAAATGACTCGTCTGTATAAACAATTGATTTCCCCTGGTCACTAAACCTTTTACGTCTTTTAGATATTTATGTGGCCATCTGATGATATCGATATCGTCTCTTTCTATTAATATGCACTTGTTACCCTTTCTTTCATATTCGAACCCCAAATCAGAGTGGCCCTTGAGAAATATGGTAGGGTCTCATCACTTGTTGAACTGTGACAAAATTATATTCAGCGTGGGTGGAATATTTGCAAACTGTAAAGAATGAACAATTCGCCGCACTCCACCTTGCACTATTCAATCATATTGCGTTAACCTAGCGTTTTGTGTAGTCCCGCCCTTTTTGCTTTCTTTTTCGATGGCGTTCTTAGAGGTCCTTTCATTAGTTCCTCTTTAATCATACACACTACTGCTTCTGAACACCCGATAGCCTTAGCTGTTTCTTTTACCGCCTTACTTACACGCATTTTACTTAAAAAATAATCTAACACATTCATAATTATTTGGCGTTCCTTACTTCTTTATTTACCAACATATCGTCCCTTCCTAGCTTCACCCTCCATAACTACAAATATTTACAAAAATATTAAACAAATAACGCAATAACAGCTCACAGTTACACACACGGCTTCTTTCGAACTAATGCTAGTGCTGCTCCTTATACTATCTTCTGTGTCAGGCCTGACGCTGAATAGATGAATACCTTTTGTTTGCCTTACTGGATAAAAGAAAGAGGTTACTGCCTTTTGGTTTATTTTAAAAACTTTCTCCAACCTTCGTCAACATTTGTTCTCGCTGGTTCCCTGATGTAAACTCAATAACAAAAAAGTTTCACACTGCGTAACTTTTGCAGTGCACATATAGAAAAATTTCCGAAAACATTTAATTTAAAAAATTATAACACTTAACTGGGTAAACATAGAGAATTCAAAGTAGGCAGGTAGTAGCACTATAGTTTACTCTACCTAAGAAAAAAATATAGATGCATTCTAGCAGTTAGTTTGTTAGTTAGTGCGTGATGAGTGTAGAAACAGCAAATATCGGACTTCTATTGAAAAAAACGTTTTCTTAAGAAATTTGGACCTATAGAAATGTATAATGACTCTGAAAAGGATATAACCTGATAGAGAAAAAAAATCTGCATAGGATAATGTGTTCAAACCTGAAATTTATAACAAATGAATATTTATACCATGCTATTAGGAATCTGGCAACAGAGTGAGGGTAGAAAAGGACGCGGCTAATGGCAACTTGTATGCGCTAGATAGAGACAGAGATGTCCCATTTAACTCCATACTGTCTTCTAAGAGTGGAACGCTATATAGATACCAGAGAAGAAGAGATGGGACGGGAGTGCTCTGCGGGTGTGTCGAAACCAGGTTTAGGGCGTGAGTCAGCATGAGGGTTCACTCCGGCGCCAGGATTCGCCATGCAGCCTTCAGCTTTACGATATCGGCACGCTCCAGCAGACCAGGCGACCACAACCCATACGCCCAAGACAGCAATTTTCATTTTTTGCCGTTTTATCCACAAATGCTGTTATGACCAATGCATATGTGGCATTATAAGTTGTCCTTTGTGGGTAGGGGTTGCAATTTTCAATCAGTATTAGCAATGATGAAGTGGTGAGCGAGTTGTTTAAATGTTTATTAATTACGATATCTTCTTCTGCGTTGTTCTCGAGTAAGAAGAAATAAATGAGTTTTCGACCACTTTTAATTAAACCTTTATACGTCATCTCCATAAGCATATTCATGAATTTTTATACAGTAATAGTGTTTGTTAAAAAAATTTAACAATAAAAAGTGTACATACTTAAAGAAACCCTAAAACAAAGTTAATACTAAAATAAGCACATGCATGATTAAAACCTCACCACATTCACCATTTTTTTAAACTTAAAAACAAGTAAAAACTGATACATTTCCCTGATTCTGATAATTGCTCTTCCTCAAAGCTCTATTAATAATTTGTATGAAACTCTTATAAGATTTGAATATCTTAGGAAGTACGCAAACGAGTTTCTTAATTACAAGAAAAATATGCACAAATTGTGAACTAAATAATTTCTTAGTTATAGGAAGCTGTACATTCAGACCGAGGTACCTTAACTAGTTAAAATATGATGCATAGAGTATCAGTCCAATATAAGTTGTCACATAATTATTTTACACACATTGCAAAGCAAGCCCAAATTTCAAACAGTAAGTTCTTAGCCAAGGTATAAGATTGAACACATAGACACGCCCTTCGAATAAAGAAGATGGGTGTGTTACTTAATGGTAAGCTCTAGCCCTACATAGTTTTTTTCATTAGAATCTGAAGAATTATTATCCCCATTATAGTAACATCAAAGTAAAAGTTAATTAATGTAAAATTGTTGACTAAGACATATGTATTGTATACGGTTTACTTTTGCAGTAATGCTTGCAGCTGTTCCTGAGTTCTTTGAGGATCATCTCAATCCTAGCTATAACTTTGTTCGTAGTTCAAACGTGGACATCCATATGCTGTCCACTAAAAGGTAAGCAGTAAGGACTGGTAATTCTAGAAAGAACTTCCGGGCTGATTTGCCTTGGTCTGCTGGGGCAACTGCGTCAAACGTTTCGTTCAAAATTGCGGTAAACCTTCAACGAGAAGACTTCGTTCGTATTACCAATGTAGTCCACCGCAGTTGTGGACTCCAGCAAACCACGGCAAATCAGCCCGCAAGTTACTTCTAGAATTATCAACTCCGGCCGAAAAAGCCTAGGCTTACGCAGTAAGGATTTGATCAATATAAATAGTATCCATAAAAGTACTGTTATACTTTAAACTGCTATTACGTCGCTTTGGATAGTCGTATTGACATGGAATTGGTAGCATTCAAAAGTAAAACAGTCAAACGTTCTTTAATATTCTTTCATCTGTTTAGTTCTTACTTTTAAATACTTTTTACTATACTTCATAGACATTGAATGTGGCCCCCATGAGTGACACTGAGACATCAAGGAGATATTCCTATTCACGCCACACACGCACCAACATATCTGATGAAATGGACTGTAAGCCAGAGTTATACATACAATCCTTTATGTAATCACTTGTAGAAGACATTATCGTCATTTCTGACACGTCCAATTCATGTTCCTGGAAGCCGCTCATTCAGAAATTCCCGATCATGTAAATTCCAATGGAAAATAAAGTCGTTGCCTTCTCCTTCCATAGTGGAAATAACCATTCAGTAAGCATATGGAGATACTTGGACCGTTGTCACTGACCTTGGGAAAGAAAAATGACCCATAGACTTGACATTAGGTTACGCCATAAAAGACATTCACTTTAGTGGAGTCACTTTCAACTTCCAAAATGGCATGTGAACTCTGGCTCCCCCAAATCCTAACGATATGTCTATTTGCGTTTCCACTAATGTGAGATGTTGTCTCATCACTAAAAATTAGTTTTCCTGCTATATCTTCATTCTCCTTCATTAGTGTCAATAAACGTTCACAGAAGTGTAATCGTTTTGCAGATTCACCAGGTTTCAACTTATGTAGTAATTGCAGCTTTTAAGGGTGAAGCTTCAGCCGCGTGCTCAGTATCTTAGATGCGGTGGATTTAGCGATGTTTAACTACTGACTAAGTCTACTGACAGACTTCCTAGGACTACGTCTTGGATAATTCCTGCATTGATAGATGGTCTCCCTGAATGGTTTTTCCTTTGATGACATATGCAGCCAAAATCACGGTACCACTTCAAAGTTGACATGTGTGTAGGAGCTTGATGTTGAAACCTTCGCTTAAAAGCACGCTGAACCTGCACCAAACTTTGCCCTCTGTGATATTCCAAAACACACCAACTACGTTCTAGTGGGTTTGACATAACTCCTTAAAACTTATTTTTAACAACACAATCTCAAAGGCAGGCATTCGCATTAACCTGCCTGCTAAATATCCAACAACGAACCCATATCGACAATCACAAACGTGAGTGCGTTTAGTTTAGTGTCTATGTTTGAATCCCACGATTCTGCGATCTCGTCCATTGTTCTCTATTTCTGACATGCATAAAATATAAAATATATGAGCTTTTCTTTCGAATGTCACCAATTTCATTTAAATATGATTATCCAAAGTGACGTAATACTACTTAAAGTATGACAGTATTTCTATGGACACACTGTATATTAACGCTTAAAACCAAAATTTCCTGACATATAAAAATACAATGTGTCGCAATAATATGACTCTCTCTCTCTCTCTCTCTCTCTCTCTCTCTCTCTCTCTCTCTCTCTACTCATTCTCCTACAAATTGTTCTTGCAAAACTTTATTCTTCTGTTTACGAAGGATAATATAGGCCAAAGCAATAGTCAGACATTTAAAACCTAATTGCTAGGTCATAGAATTGAAACTCCATATTCCTTGCATGACCACGAGAAAGTACAAACAGGGACTTACCGCTTGAAGGAATTTGATTTGTACCTTCACATAATTTTGGCTAGCCACTGAAGAAAAAATGTCGGTATATTGTCCCGAACCTCACCAGAGTATTACCAGCCCTAGACATGCATACATTAAAAGGGGGCTTTAGACGATGAAACTCCAAACTCGCTGCAAACGTTTAACTGTAGCAAAAGATTACAAATTACTCACCATAATTTTACTATGGATCTGCTGACATCATTTACCTAAGGCGAAAGGGTTGCCACTCGTATAAATGTTTGTCTGTCTTGTTACGGAGGAGATTCTGGCACTTCAGCCGATGGCATATTGTGCATCAGGCCTCGGGAGGAAGAATAAATGAAAGTACCCTACAAGCGGCCAGAGCACATGGTGGCTCCCTAACAGGTGCATACAGCTCTTCAGCCCGACTGAGTTCCAGGCCACCCTGTAAGGTGCGCTACCATTCAGGTCCGGCTGGGTAGACGGTCCCTCTGGCGGTGATTAGCCAACCGGAGTGCCTCCCGTCAGCTGAATATCGCATTTAGGGTGCAACCTAAACCGCAGTGCATCCTATCGGCAACTCTGCTGAAGCTTTCAGCCCGGAAAGACCGGGCAGAGAGAGTGAAATGATTGAAATGTAAGGGATGAATCTTGGGGGATGTAAGGTAAATATCCTTCCCAGCATTCACCTGAGTGACCCAGGGGGAAAAAAAAAAAAAAAAAAACCTAAAGTCAGGAAAATGTTTTGTCTGAACTACATAAATATGGCGATCTCCTTCCTATATCTTTTAAACACAATCTCTCTCCTGATTAACTGTCGATTTTACTCGATGGACTCCGAAGTGAGCTGAAGTTTCTCAAGCTTACAGCTGAAACGGGTGACGTCATAAAAATGAATTATAGTTTATTTATATAATACTTCTACAAACTACTCCTACAAAAGGTTATTTTTCTGTCTACTTCAGGTAGTAGAGTTAAACATTAGCAGAAATAGCGTTATTACATATTTCGTTATGAGTACAAAGTCCGTAGTCGCTTTGGAAATAGCTGATTCCACAAAAAGTGACTGAAAAATTGCTTTTATACAGTGAGGCTTTGCTTATCTCTTATAATTTACCTTTATGCAAGAACATAACTACAAAATTCCATCTGAACGATATAAACTTCAAACTCTATTCTGTAAAATTATCTGTATACATTTAGTTCCTAAGGCGAATACTTTATATTTGTAACAGTTTAGACAAAACCGAATTTTTTGAGATAAACAAATATCTGGAAGACATTTCCATGCAACGACTAGTTTGGGGTCCACAGATTTTTGCTCTCGTCAAATCCCTTTGAAGAGCGAAAAGTCTAACTCAGAGCCTATAAATAAGTACCCTGTTAAGATGATGACAAAATCATGAAACCGGCTGAATATACAACATGCACACAATGTGGCCCATTATGGGTCGTCGCTGTTTGTGATCGTAGTGACAAATTGAGCCCCATCCACTGGTAGCGTGACCTCTTCCATTGTTTGAACATTGTAGTCTTAGAATCACCGAAGTATGACGAAACTGCAGAGAGCTGGCATTATAAGTAATTGTTCTGTCCTCACTAATGGAGAATTTCGTTAAGACAATGTTTCGTTTAATTGTGACGCAAAAATTAATATAATGAAACCGTAGAAATAAAGACCAAGGTTAAGAACGTTTGGGTCTTCTGTTCTTTTAATAAACTTTAAGCGTATATTTTCAAGATACACTACCACTTTTCAAATGTTGGCTTTCTTATTTATATTCCATGGTACTACCAATTATTACCTTCATCTCCAATGCGCTCATCAAAACTGTGAAATCAATGTAAGTTCGGCTAATTTAACTACACATACAAATCATTCTTCACCCCTTTCTACAGAAGTCCCGATTATGTTTTATTAGTTTAATCATTCCTTGTGTATAAATGTACTTTATAAATAAGCCTGCCACCTACTTGCTTAATCCAGTGTCAATATGCCAAATTGTTTAGCTTATTAATAATTTTCAAACGATTACATCGCAACATTTATAAATTACAAACTATACAATAAATTAAATTAAATGGAAATATACATACATAAATACTTAAAAAGACACAATTAATTACATTCCAATACAATAGCAGCACTTAATACAAAACATGTATTACGTAATATTTACATAACAACATTCATAATTTACAAATTATAAAATAAAAGTAAAAATAAAAATCTTATATATAAATGTATATACCAATACGTAATTAATTTAAACACAATATTGTATGTTTTTAACATACAATATCAAAGCTTAACACAAAAGGCATATATTTTATTATAATAAGTATTTACTTACTTATTATTTACTAATATCAAATTAACCGTAACCCTGGGGTACAAAAGCCCAGCCAGAGCAAAGCCTACTACTCGACCGCTGCATCTCCTACCTCTTACCACCACATGCGTCATGAGTGGGGTACAGTACTAGAGGTGGGACGTGGTCAGCTTCCTAGTCCCACCCGGCTGGTTATAGAGTCTTCTGGAACGAGGTCACTACGTTTCAAACAAGTAGCTTCTCAATTGGCTCCTCAGAGACCTAACAAGGTTGAGTACACTCCGGACCAGGTCTTCCAGCGGAAGAAAATCCCCACGTTGGTACAGGGAATTGAACCCGAGTCTCCCGCCTGGTAAGCAGCAACGCTACCATCACATTAGGGAGACGACCAATATTCAATAATTAAAAAGTAATTTACAATTACTCACTAATTCTACAATTGCTAAATATGAATTTCAAAATTGGCGTCGTAAGCCGGTGGCAACCTGTATGTACCCAGTACATTTAGGTATTTCCCTTACACAATGTACATTTAAAATAGCACTAATTCTACTACTAAATTCGTATTCAACACAAATATAAACTACACAAACTACATAAC
>CM060962.1:169593758-169646258 GCA_030765045.1 Tenodera sinensis
TTTAAATATAGGTGTCGCCTAATCAGAGTTTATAATGATGTATAAGGAAGTAATAGCGGAGAACTTTCAAGAAAGACCAGCAAAACTCCTGTTTATAATAATGCTTTTGAGCAATTAGAAGTGGCAAGCATAGCAAGTTCTTTTAGAAATAAATGGCAATCCAGGGTACCCTTTCAACAACATTTGGTAATTATAATGGTGTGATACAGTCCTCGCAGTTCATATTCAGGTGTGTTTTGACTGCTGTTACAGATGAGACATTTATCTTTAAATGTAATCTTATTCCAGATATTTTTTTAAACTTAAAGTTATCGCCTTCCACTATGATTTAAACTTCTGAACTCCCACCAAAAATCTAATAATATTTGAAAATAATGAAATTCACTGTCAAACCTCTAAAGAAAGGATATACTATCTTAGCATTAATTCAAAAGACCAACAAGTTTTCCACAGTCATCAAATCTTAAATAATTAAAAACGTAAGCATGCTGAAACTTTAAAACATTAATCTCTTTTACAAGCAGACTAGAAATTAGGTATTCTAAACTCGTTTGTCTTGACAAGATTATTCAATGCTTTTCAAACTATCCCAATGAACAAATTTTCACAAAATCACTTAACTGACGCTAACAAAACCTTAAAAATTTAAAAAAGTATTCTATACACAATTACCAACAGACGTTTCAGACCATATGACACATATCGAAAGGAAACATAAAAAACTTTGTCTATTCTGCGCCTCATAGGAAGTTCGATTACAGCACGCTAACATCTGTAACATTTAAAAAATACTTCAACGAACCCGTTGTCAACTCTGTAACAGATTTTGACCAGGAAACTCAAGGTTATTTGGAATAACTTAACATCGCTCAGAATGACTTCAGAGCTCCTGTAAGTCTTTGTCTCAGATGCAAGGAAAATGAGACCACAATTCAGAGAACGAGAGTGCCATCTTTGGAGCGAGTTACCACAAAAAGGAAGAGGAGTGAAGCTGCTCAGTAACCATACACCTGCCAATAAATAGATCCAGCATCAGCCCGGACTTTCCTGCTGCGAATGGAGAGATGCCATCAAAGGACTGCTGGAGTTATTGCTGTACCCTCTTTCCCAGAGTGATCCAAGAACAATACCTCCTGTCTGCTGTGGAACAGTAAACATAATGAGATCGTAAGCTTGATTGTAACCAGTATGAAATATATATATTTGAGATGCATGACAATCTGTACGGGTTGTCCAATAGTGGTAGTAGCAGGTGAATCCACATCATTGCCTACAACAATTTCATGGCAGCTGACTGATCCTTGATCCTACTGTTCGCTTTGAGTACCATTGTAATCACCCTGAAGAAGTGGACGCAAGCGAAAACGGCATTAATGAACCCACTATTTCCTATTACAAGGGAAGGTACAACCTAAAACAAGTCTCTGCCACTGAATTAATGATAGGAGCTAGAGCAGAATGCCAATTTGTAAGTTCCTACTTCCCCTGTCCACCATCGTGTGTTGCAGATTGTCGAACATTACGGAGATACAATGGTAGGAGAATACACACAAGCTCCTGGGATGCAGGGAAACAGAAGAACAAACAGGGGGATTGGTTAAACCTCGTGTCCTCCCTATTACCTATCACCACTCAGCCAGAGGGACAACACCCAGAAAGGTACACCGATTTTGGGTGGATCTTGGCCTAGATAAACGCCTGCTATATAGTACAATTGCAGTCATGGCAGTCAGGGTATCAATTCTCATCATAAGAAATCATTTTTTACTGATTTCCATGATCATTGATACTTGAAAAGTTCATTAGTCAACGCTTCGACGAGAAAGCTGCAGTGTTCTAATGGTTGCTTAGGACACACAATTTCACTAACTTATGTGACACATTGTTCACAAATTCACCCTTTTGAAACGGTTTTGGTGAATTAGCGATCTCGTAAACCAGTACATAACTAGCCAATTTGATTTATTGGTTAAGAGAGCTGTCACATGGCATGGTATATTTATTATGCTTAGATTAGAAAATCCCTAGAAGTTTGGCACGCTCTAAATCAGTAAGCATAACAAAGAAATAATAATAATAATAATAATAATAATAATAATAATAATAATAATAATAATAATAATAATAATAATAATAATAATAATAATAATAATAATAATAATAATAATAATAATAATAATAATAATAATAATAATAATAATAATAATAATAATAATAATAATAATAATAATAATAATAATAATAATAATAATAATAATAATAATAATAATAATAATAATAATAATAATAATAATAATAATAATAATAATAATAATAATAATAATAATAATAATAATAATAATAATAATAATAATAATAATAATAATAATAATAATAAATGTTACAACATATTATGTAAAAACATAGATCAGAAAACACTATAGTGCCTTTCAAATGGGAAAAGTTCTGATCTGCAGCCAATGAGATACCTTTGCATGCACAGCGTTGCAAGCTCATTACCCCATCTCTTCATATTTATTGCCGCGCGTCAAGCCCCACTTAAGGGAAAAACAATATGACAACACCGCAGGACTCCGATTGATTACCGGCGTGGAGACGCTCAAGGAAAAACTCCTTCCCATTTGAAAAGCACAGTAGCTTTTTCGTTGTATGATCTAAGCCGTTCAACGCTAGTTCGAAGAATAACATGTTACACATGAGGTAGATGGTGTTGACAGACATAATTCCTCTACTGATACCGGTGACGAAACGACTGGAAGTGGCTTCTGCACCCCTGAAATCAACTAAGGAAGGGTGTGTTTACCGTTGTGTTGTATAGTTACACGGCGAAACATTTATAAATCACACGGCATCAACTTTTGCCCACTTCTGGTGTAGGGTATTATATGTATTCTTGTACGTAATGATAGGGTCTTGTTTATGGAAACGCATTCGATAAGTAACCTTAATTGCACAATTAACCATGAAGTTCGCTTTTGCTGAACTCCGTCCGATTTAAATCAAGCCGCTGACATCGAAACTGTCTCCCATTGTGTAGTAACACCCTCCGAGTTATGTATTCTTATCTGCTTGTTAAAACCCGAACAAAATCTAAGCTGCAGAAGAAAGTCCGCTATGTGTAAGCTTTATTTAAAGCAATTCTGATTAATGGGAATGCATGGGTACTTAATGCTCATGAATTAACCGATAGAAATGCTTACAGATTTGCTAGGGTTTATTTTCGTATATTTTGTATACTTACGCCTTTCACTTGCTTTATACGGTGATATATTATACAGAATGTGATATGTAAACAATTCTACATTAGCACCAGAGTAGGTAGGGTAGGACAGAGCTGGGCCACTTTTTTATGCGCAAGATGGCCGCCACGCGTAATCTAAGGATTACTAGGTATGGTGGTAGGGGAAGCAGGACGTTGTAGGTGTTTGAAGGAATCTCTAGGGATAACTTTTGAAGCCTATAGCAGTGTATGTATGTTTGTGAGCATTCATGGTAGTTGAATATGCCGTTCACTATATTGATGTATGTCTCCTAACACAGGAGCTTTCTATCTTGATTGAATATATTACCCCAACATAATGTTACCTCGCCCCACATAGCCACGCTAACCAAACCTACCCTAGCCTAAGCCTCCATACTTCTACTCGTCTAACCTATCCTAACCTAATCTAACCTAGTCTAAGCCCCATACTTCTACTCGTCTAACCTATCCTACCCTAACCTAAGCCCCCATACTTCTACTCGTCTAACCTATCCTAACCTAATCTAACCTAGCCTAAGCCCCCATACTTCTACTCGTCTAACCTATCCTAACCTAACCTAAGCCCCATACTTATAATCATCTAACCTATCCTAACCTAATCTAACCTAACCTAAGCCCCCATACTTCTACTCGTCTAACCTATCCTAACCTAACCTAAGCCCCCATACTTCTACTCGTCTAACCTATCCTACCCTAACCTAAGCCCCCATACTTCTACTCGTCTAACCTATCCTAACCTAATCTAACCTAGCCTAAGCCCCCATACTTCTACTCGTCTAACCTATCCTAACCTAACCTAAGCCCCATACTTATAATCATCTAACCTATCCTAACCTAATCTAACCTAACCTAAGCCCCCATACTTCTACTCGTCTAACCTATCCTAACCTAACCTAAGCCCCCATACTTCTACTCGTCTAACCTATCCTAACCTAATCTAACCTAACCTAAGCCCCCCATACTTCTACTCGTCTAAGCTATCCTAACCTAACCTAGCCTCACCTAAGCCCCATAGTCCTAACCTAACCTAACCTAGCTCCCACTCTTTTTTACTTTGAACTTTCATAATTTAACATAACCTAAGCCCCATACTTCTACTCATCTAACCTATCCTAACCTAACCTAACCTATCCTAATCTAACATGGCCTAGCCTAACCTAAGATAGATCCTCTTATTATTATTTATTCTATTCTACTAACATGATACGTTTCTAGACATTCATTCTATCCTCTTATCATCTATCCTATTCCCTCCTCTGCTTATCTATTCTATCCTGTCATACGCTACCCTGATCTCCCTCTAGGAATTTCATAAACATTTTGATACTATTTTGAGTCCTCTGATAGATCTTTTTAAGCACTTTTAGCATATTCTTGATGCTTTTACAACATTTTTAAGACGTTTCACCCCATTTTGCTGCAATTTTGCACCCTCTGTTAGATCTTTTAGACGCTTTTAGTATATTCAGGGCGCTTTTACAACATATTTAACATCTTTTCAGACAATTTTCAGAGTTATTCAGTCATTTTCATACATTTTCAGCGTGTATTGAGACCCGTTTAGACTCGTTGATAGATATTTCAGCCTGTTTCCAGATATTCTGAAGACTTTTACGTCCAGTTTAAACATTTTTCAGAGTATTTTAGACGAATTTGACATTATTTAAGGCAATCCGAGAGTTATTCTGGACGCCCCTGTCCATTATTGTTTGCTTTAAGCACTTTGAAGGGTAATGGAAGATAATTTTCACGATATTAGGAATACTGAACCGTCTATTTCAAGGCTGTTAGACGTATCTCTACCAGTTAAATATCGTTTCAGCCATTTAAGAGACATTTTAAGCACTATAGGGATATTTTAGACTTTGTCACCAACATTTTGATTGGTTTTCAGAATCCTTTGAAACACTTTTATAGGCGTTAGACGCTTTTAATGGTATTTTTCGAGCGCTAATTAAGACATTTCAGCTCCTTCACAGTTATTTTGAGGATTTTCAGGGCATCTTAAACTCGTGAGAAGCATTTTTTTCGACAGTTTGAAGATGTTTTAAGGCACTGAAGCAGGTATTTTTGAAGTTGCTAGGGGTATTTTACTAAGCTTTCTTCAGTAATCGATTTGTTTTATAGTAGTTGAAGAGCAGTCTAACCTATTCAGTCATTTATTGCATTTCATCATCATCATCAATTTCTCTATCTTATAGTCCATCTAACCTATCCTAACCTAACCTGACCTAATGAGGAAATAGGAATGTTAAGGCAAGCAATGAAATAAAACAAGAATAATCGCAATGAGATAATTTTATTTAATTTATAAGGATACATACACTAGCATTAACATTTAGAAAACAAGTATACACTGCTGAAAGACGATAGCGCCCTCCTCAGTTCTTCTAATTATTCACATTATCATTCTTCTCTCTGGGTTAGATGAGCCATTGGCGCGCGAAGTTCATAGTTCAACAATCTTCATTTTTTTTCTACAGACAAGCTTTAAGTATCCATGTCTAGGCACTATTCTCGACACTGTAATGTCCATACGCATACGTCGATATTCCATCCTCTTCAATCACTCTCTTGTCATCGTGAGGTGATAAGGCTATTTTATTAGCTTCAACCGTAGAAATATTATGATGTCGGGATAGGATTAAATTCATAGGAGTTCTAACAATTTTCAAAGTTTTAAGGCACTCTACATAGCTATTGAAGTTGATGTATTGCTTAATGGCGCTACGTTTTATACCTTTAACTTTTTTTATCACAGAACCATCAATATCGATAGCATACATTTTGGGCCTAAGACCAACGAACCGATGAATGATTTTTCCACAGGCTTCATCTTTAAACTTTCCCAACACTTTTTTGTTTTGTGTAGAATAGCATATATGGTTAGCAGGGTAATCAGATGTATCCAGATGTTCAAGCATGTGTAATTTATCCTGGTATATATCAGCTGTAGTCACTCGATGGACGAAAGAATCTGTATCTGTATACAACAGTTTAAGATTTTCAGCTCCATAATATGGAAGTAACACATCGTATTGATACGAATACATTAGCGTCTTGGAGATGTCTAGTACACTCATACCAATGTATATAGGCTTGTTGAACACTATTTTACGAGAAGCCATATGTACAGCAGCAAGATTAGGTCCATATATGGTTCGATCAATGAATGTAGGTTTGGCTATGAGTTTTTCTAACGTTTTGCTGTTTGTCACAAGCCGTATATCCATGCGATTACGAATATTTTCCATAGTTTTTCCAAACATAGCATTATTGAATAGTTTATAAAGGTCCTTCTCAAAATCATTTCTAGCTTGTTGTCGCAGTCGGTTATTAAACTCGACGTAAGGTTTTAGCCAACACGACTGATGAAACTGAAGTGCTCGATGAATCTTTGTTAATAGTAGACCGTGACTAAGAGCTTGTTTCAAGGCCATGTAGTGTACCACATACTTCTTTCGGCACCCAAGATGAGCAATTAACTTCTCTGAAGACGATTTCCCCGGTTTCAGACTCTCAGGCAGGAAGGGCAAATCATTATGAAGATCGTGGAGCTCGACGGGATATTCGACATCGACTTCTAAGATGTATCCAAGGGGTCATCTTCCTTCAATAAATCCAGGTCTATGTCTTCAGGAGAAACCCATTTAAACCCTCCATAAGGAAGGGCCTTACACATAGCCCAGCCATATTCGTTGTTTGCATCTTCGTATGTAATAAACTGGGAAGGTTTACGAGGATCATACTGTTCCATATATATATTATTAGCTTCAGCATACCGATGAGAAACCTGGCATAACCCTCCTCTTATACCAGATTCAACCATGAGCAGCTGATCGTAGTCCAGCAGCAATTGCAGCTCAATTCCTGTGTACAGTAGCATAGCATCCCACGTAAGTCCTGGAGAAGTGAAATAATGCGCAGGATCCACTTTGTGTGTTTTCAGAGTTTGGTCTCTGAACGTTTCAAAGACATCCGCTAGGAGAAGAACATCAGAGGTTAAATAAATATCACTGTATTCACCTAAGTTTCTCACATTAAACTGGTTCCATACATTTCTAGCATGCTCATAGTCATCGCCGGTAATTTCTTCTTCATTTAATTTATTGTAGAATGCTTCTCTTGGAGGCAGCTGAGCATCATTCAAAACGTCCCATGATGCGAGGTAATCGTAGGGGAACACTCCCTTACGAGTCATCAAGCTAATCTTCTCTTCTCCAAAGTACTTCTCTGTTTCGGGATGCGTCGTGAGGTTTTTCACTAACTTGTCCAAGCTTGTACTCAGGAAACGGAAGGTATCCACAAACCTGAGTTTAATATCTCCAACATATTTTGAGAATGAGATATAGCTTTCTTCAGAGCTTGGTATTACCTCCACTCTTTCGCTTGTGCATCCTAACTCCTTAACAATGAAATGAGAGTCATACCCACTCAGATTATGCATGAAGACAGGCATATAATTAGGTGTTTTACAAGCCAGGTTACATTTATTGTGTAAAGACCCTCTATACATCCCGGAAACATGATCGTGATCGCGAACCTTCCAATTATCTTCTGTAAATTCATACCCACACAGGTAGCATATTGTAGAAGTATCGAACGATTCTTGTTCTTCAGCTGTAAGTTTCAGAGGCTTAGCAGATTTATATAAGTCACCTATTTTCTTCGCAAGGGAAGTTAGATACCCTATGAACTTCTCAGCAGCATCATGACCTCGATACACGTAGGGGTGTGTAGGAAGATCGGTTTCTACTTTGTCAACGCTGGATGATGGTTTGACGTAAACAGCAAAGCTCATTGGAGAATGACTTTGATAGGGAGTTGTATAGGACGTTTCAGGATTAGAAGCGCAGGTATGGTAAGGAGTGAGAATGCTCTCAAAATCAGCATATATGACATATGGCAGTTTCAGCATTCTTTCCACGTTTTTGAATCTGACGATAGAGTTTTCCTTTGTAGGCATAACGCATCTAGCAATAGCATGTTGCATGCACATTTCTCTATGCTCCTCCAATTTTTTCATTCCGCTTAGTCCATATCGGTCATCAAAATGGCTGAAGCAACGTTTACACGTATATATTTTTCCATCATGTTTAGTTTTCTGCTGACGAATAAGTCTCTCAAAATCCTTTATATACACATAGTGATGTCTGGCAGTAGCATCACTTAACAGAAGGAGATCGCGATGATCATCTAATTCTTCATCAATCACCTTTATCGGAAACACTTCATGTTTTTCATCCAGTCCAAACACATTTATGGACATATTGTTGAGCTTTTCAAATTTAGAGATTTCACCCAAGCTCGTAGGAAATGAGACGCATGAGAAATCGTATTTTTCTTGGAGATCCTTATACTTGCTAACACGCTGAGGTTTATTTCGAATGAACTTAGCAAGAACAGCGTACATAAAGCATTTCTCATCGCTGTAGTTCTGAGGGTTTATACAGGCTTTTCTCGCTTCCACAGATGCAGGTAGAGGAATATAGCTGCTCCCTCGAAGGGCATTGTACTTGTTAATTCGGAGTCGAACTCCATCAACTGATAGCAAGGCCCAGTTACTACCTTTCAGTTTACTTTCTTCCATTTCAACACGAAGCTTCTCGAATTTTTTATCCAAGATGGCGTTCATATCAGTTTCTAAAAACACAGGTTGGTTACGTGTTTTAAATGTTCTGTCACATGTCTCTCCATGAACATTCACAAATTGACAGTCGACCATGATGTTAATTTTCACACTTTTATGTATCGACAGTTCTTTCTTTATAGCTTGAATTATACGATGTTTTGACTCCTGTAGGTAAGTTTTCATATCCTTGAAGGTGTCACAACGTATATAATATGATTTGAGTCGTCCTTCAAATGATGTTTCATACTCGATCATATCACACTCATCAGTCATTGTCAATAGATGATGCTTGCTAGGTTCAAACTTGATTTTCTTGCGAGATACAGTTTTTTCACATCTTTCTTCATGTACGTCTCTTCTATGCTCAGTATTGCAAACATCACCACAATGTTTACACCTGTAGACTCGACCGCATACCAACTCATGTCTCTTCTTATCATACTTGCGTAGAAAACGCTTATCACATTTGCTACAGCTATAGTCTGGCATAGCATTCAGAACCGATTCCATCACTCCACCATTCCACATCTTTATAATATGTAGTGCGACACTTGTAAATTATATAAGTCAATAAATGCTTATAGCACTTTCCACTGACTCGCCTTGATAACTTGTCAAAGCTATTGAACGGTAATCTCACTAGGAGAAGCTGATGTGCTCGACTCGAAGGTTAATTACTGAATAACTATGTAAGCTCAAGCAAACCCCACTTATTCCACTAGCACGTACCTTATAAATGACTACGCGATTCAAGATTAAGCTTGTATTTTTAAAATATATATCATTAAACTACGTGAGTCAAGATTAACTTGTTTCATTTTTATTTGCCAGTTCAACGTTAACATGCATTTCCCCCACATTTTTTAAAGCTTAAACAAGGTAAATTACATATCACCCATTATATTTATACAAATAAATGTATATAATTTTATATACTTTAATGCCAAACACACACATACTCACACCCTCACACACACTCTCCCACACACACACACACACACACACATACACACAAACACATACACACACATACACACACCCCAACCCACACATACATGCACAAGCACACATACACACATGCACGCAAACACACACATGCATACACATACACGCACACCCACACACATACATGCACACATACGCACATAGACATACATGCACATACACACCAGCAAACACGCACACATACACACGTCCGTAAACACACACACACATACACACAAAAACATACACACACCCCAACCCACACATACACACGCCCGTAAACACACACATACATGCATAAAAACATACACGCACTCCCACACACACATACGCACAAAAAAACATACACACACTCCAACCCACACACGCATACACACATGCACACACGCACACATCCGCAAACACACACGCAAACACCCACATTCACATACGCACAAATATGCATAGCACACGCACATACACACATGCACACAAACACACACACACATACACATACACGCACACTCACACATGCACAAACACATACACACTCTCCCACACACACACACACACACACACATACACACAAAAACATACACACACCCCTACCCACACGCTGATGACCTAGAAGTTGAGCGCCCTTAAACCAAACCAAACCCCTACCCACACACACACACACACACACACACACACGCCCGTAAACACACACATACATGCACAAACACATACACACACTCTCCCACACACATACACACAAAAAAACATACACACACCCCAACCCACACACACATACACACATTCACATACGCACAAATATGCATAGCACACACACATACACACATGCACACAAACACACACATACACCTACACGCACACTCACACATGCACAAACACATACACACTCTCCCACACACACACACATACACCTACACGCACACTCACACATGCACAAACACATACACACTCTCCCACACACACACACACACACAGCCACACACACACACACACACATGCACCCAAACACACACGCGCATGTACATACACTCACGCTCACACGCACACTCATACGCATACATGCACACACGCAAACACGCACACATGCAAACACACACACGCATAAAGATGCATAGCACACACATACACAAACAGACACACACGCACGCTCACATACACGCAAACACACTCAGGCACACACGCACAAAGATGTATAGCACACCCACAGACACATACACACCCACGCCCGCAAACACGCACACACACGCCCGTAAACACACACACATACACATACACACACAGACATACACACCTACACGCACACACAGACAGACATACATGCACACATGAACCTTTTTTCTAAAAATACTTTTTACGGATTCAGGGGGTCTCAAAACATATATTTCGGGTGAAATCTCGACATCGATTTTTTGGGTGGAATACAATACTTTCCCTACTTACAATTCGTAATAGAGAAATCGTTTGTCTCATATAAACGTCTTTATTAGAAAGAACATGAAAAGTTTCGAGAACACAAAAATGCATTTTAAATTCTCACAAGTATATACATTAATTCAATAATACTTTTTCCATACGTTTATCACAGTCAGTTTGAGCAATATTAACACGATAAGTTTTACCACGTACAGGATTCGTTCTGCAAACCTACGGACAAAGTAAACACATCGTAATAACTCATACATAGAGAAAACAGGGTTCTTTCCACATTCCAAGAAGTTATTTGGCGGAAGAGTAAACTCATTTAAAGATGTGTTCCTTAACCCACTCTTGCATTAAATGGAGTAGTCATATAGTGTTCCTTCTATTCCACTTAGCATCTCATTAGCATAACAATACACCCCCCTCCCCCCCTCCCCCCCTCCCCTCCCCCCCCTCCTCCCCCCACCCCCACATGTGGGAAGTTCCAAAAAGGTATCTGTTCCTTCTGCCCCCATTAGCATAAATTCCCCATTAATCAAATCCTGTCACGCACCCCCCCCTCCCCCCCTCCCCCTCTGACTGTTGACAGATTCTCAAGACCAGCGCAGGTGGTCTTCGCCCTCTCCCGCCAAATTCTGAAGGTCAGTGGGGGGTGGTCTTCGCACCCTTCCAAGTGAGGATGAAAAAGATGGTTATCTTAATGGATCCTTTGAGAAACTGACATATTTATGTGACAGTTGGAAATGTTCCCTCTACCAGTTTTTGAAAAGAACAAGTTACAACTTGCAAGGGGGGGCAAGTATAGACGTGTCTGCACGTGTTTTCGAAAAAAGAACGTAAGGGAAGAAACCCTTTTCATACGATACAATTACTAGAACCCTCTGATATACTAATGAGATTCAAATTGGTGGTGCAGGAACACATTATGACTACTCCATTTAATGCAAGAGTGGGTTAAGGAACACATCTTTAAATGAGTTTACTCTTCCGCCAAATAACTTCTTGGAATGTGGAAAGAACCCTGTTTTCTCTATGTATGAGTTATTACGATGTGTTTACTTTGTCCGTAGGTTTGCAGAACGAATCCTGTACGTGGTAAAACTTATCGTGTTAATATTGCTCAAACTGACTGTGATAAACGTATGGAAAAAGTATTATTGAATTAATGTATATACTTGTGAGAATTTAAAATGCATTTTTGTGTTCTCGAAACTTTTCATGTTCTTTCTAATAAAGACGTTTATATGAGACAAACGATTTCTCTATTACGAATTGTAAGTAGGGAAAGTATTGTATTCCACCCAAAAAATCGATGTCGAGATTTCACCCGAAATATATGTTTTGAGACCCCCTGAATCCGTAAAAAGTATTTTTAGAAAAAAGGTTCATGTGTGCATGTATGTCTGTCTGTGTGTGCGTGTAGGTGTGTATGTCTGTGTGTGTATGTGTATGTGTGTGTGTTTACGGGCGTGTGTGTGCGTGTTTGCGGGCGTGGGTGTGTATGTGTCTGTGGGTGTGCTATACATCTTTGTGCGTGTGTGCCTGAGTGTGTTTGCGTGTATGTGAGCGTGCGTGTGTGTCTGTTTGTGTATGTGTGTGCTATGCATCTTTATGCGTGTGTGTGTTTGCATGTGTGCGTGTTTGCGTGTGTGCATGTATGCGTATGAGTGTGCGTGTGAGCGTGAGTGTATGTACATGCGCGTGTGTGTTTGGGTGCATGTGTGTGTGTGTGTGTGGCTGTGTGTGTGTGTGTGTGGGAGAGTGTGTATGTGTTTGTGCATGTGTGAGTGTGCGTGTAGGTGTATGTGTGTGTGTGTGGGAGAGTGTGTATGTGTTTGTGCATGTGTGAGTGTGCGTGTAGGTGTATGTGTGTGTTTGTGTGCATGTGTGTATGTGTGTGTGCTATGCATATTTGTGCGTATGTGAATGTGTGTATGTGTGTGTGGGTTGGGGTGTGTGTATGTTTTTTTGTGTGTATGTGTGTGGGAGAGTGTGTGTATGTGTTTGTGCATGTATGTGTGTGTTTACGGGCGTGTGTGTGTGTGTGTGTGTGTGTGTGTGTGGGTAGGGGTTTGGTTTGGTTTAAGGGCGCTCAACTTCTAGGTCATCAGCGTGTGGGTAGGGGTGTGTGTATGTTTTTGTGTGTATGTGTGTGTGTATGTGTGTGTGTGGGAGAGTGTGTATGTGTTTGTGCATGTGTGAGTGTGCGTGTATGTGTATGTGTGTGTGTGTTTGTGTGCATGTGTGTATGTGCGTGTGCTATGCATATTTGTGCGTATGTGAATGTGGGTGTTTGCGTGTGTGTTTGCGGATGTGTGCGTGTGTGCATGTGTGTATGTGTGTGTGGGTTGGAGTGCGTGTATGTTTTTTTGTGCGTATGTGTGTGTGGGAGTGCGTGTATGTTTTTATGCATGTATGTGTGTGTTTACGGGCGTGTGTATGTGTGGGTTGGGGTGTGTGTATGTTTTTGTGTGTATGTGTGTGTGTGTTTACGGACGTGTGTATGTGTGCGTGTTTGCTGGTGTGTATGTGCATGTATGTCTATGTGCGTATGTGTGCATGTATGTGTGTGGGTGTGCGTGTATGTGTATGCATGTGTGTGTTTGCGTGCATGTGTGTATGTGTGCTTGTGCATGTATGTGTGGGTTGGGGTGTGTGTATGTGTGTGTATGTGTTTGTGTGTATGTGTGTGTGTGTGTGTGTGTGTGGGAGAGTGTGTGTGAGGGTGTGAGTATGTGTGTGTTTGGCATTAAAGTATATAAAATTATATACATTTATTTGTATAAATATAATGGGTGATATGTAATTTACCTTGTTTAAGCTTTAAAAAATGTGGGGGAAATGCATGTTAACGTTGAACTGGCAAATAAAAATGAAACAAGTTAATCTTGACTCACGTAGTTTAATGATATATATTTTAAAAATACAAGCTTAATCTTGAATCGCGTAGTCATTTATAAGGTACGTGCTAGTGGAATAAGTGGGGTTTGCTTGAGCTTACATAGTTATTCAGTAATTAACCTTCGAGTCGAGCACATCAGCTTCTCCTAGTGAGATTACCGTTCAATAGCTTTGACAAGTTATCAAGGCGAGTCAGTGGAAAGTGCTATAAGCATTTATTGACTTATATAATTTACAAGTGTCGCACTACATATTATAAAGATGTGGAATGGTGGAGTGATGGAATCGGTTCTGAATGCTATGCCAGACTATAGCTGTAGCAAATGTGATAAGCGTTTTCTACGCAAGTATGATAAGAAGAGACATGAGTTGGTATGCGGTCGAGTCTACAGGTGTAAACATTGTGGTGATGTTTGCAATACTGAGCATAGAAGAGACGTACATGAAGAAAGATGTGAAAAAACTGTATCTCGCAAGAAAATCAAGTTTGAACCTAGCAAGCATCATCTATTGACAATGACTGATGAGTGTGATATGATCGAGTATGAAACATCATTTGAAGGACGACTCAAATCATATTATATACGTTGTGACACCTTCAAGGATATGAAAACTTACCTACAGGAGTCAAAACATCGTATAATTCAAGCTATAAAGAAAGAACTGTCGATACATAAAAGTGTGAAAATTAACATCATGGTCGACTGTCAATTTGTGAATGTTCATGGAGAGACATGTGACAGAACATTTAAAACACGTAACCAACCTGTGTTTTTAGAAACTGATATGAACGCCATCTTGGAAAAAAAATTCGAGAAGCTTCGTGTTGAAATGGAAGAAAGTAAACTGAAAGGTAGTAACTGGGCCTTGCTATCAGTTGATGGAGTTCGACTCCGAATTAACAAGTACAATGCCCTTCGAGGGAGCAGCTATATTCCTCTACCTGCATCTGTGGAAGCGAGAAAAGCCTGTATAAACCCTCAGAACTACAGCGATGAGAAATGCTTTATGTACGCTGTTCTTGCTAAGTTCATTCGAAATAAACCTCAGCGTGTTAGCAAGTATAAGGATCTCCAAGAAAAATACGATTTCTCATGCGTCTCATTTCCTACGAGCTTGGGTGAAATCTCTAAATTTGAAAAGCTCAACAATATGTCCATAAATGTGTTTGGACTGGATGAAAAACATGAAGTGTTTCCGATAAAGGTGATTGATGAAGAATTAGATGATCATCGCGATCTCCTTCTGTTAAGTGATGCTACTGCCAGACATCACTATGTATATATAAAGGATTTTGAGAGACTTATTCGTCAGCAGAAAACTAAACATGATGGAAAAATATATACGTGTAAACGTTGCTTCAGCCATTTTGATGACCGATATGGACTAAGCGGAATGAAAAAATTGGAGGAGCATAGAGAAATGTGCATGCAACATGCTATTGCTAGATGCGTTATGCCTACAAAGGAAAACTCTATCGTCAGATTCAAAAACGTGGAAAGAATGCTGAAACTGCCATATGTCATATATGCTGATTTTGAGAGCATTCTCACTCCTTACCATACCTGCGCTTCTAATCCTGAAACGTCCTATACAACTCCCTATCAAAGTCATTCTCCAATGAGCTTTGCTGTTTACGTCAAACCATCATCCAGCGTTGACAAAGTAGAAACCGATCTTCCTACACACCCCTACGTGTATCGAGGTCATGATGCTGCTGAGAAGTTCATAGGGTATCTAACTTCCCTTGCGAAGAAAATAGGTGACTTATATAAATCTGCTAAGCCTCTGAAACTTACAGCTGAAGAACAAGAATCGTTCGATACTTCTACAATATGCTACCTGTGTGGGTATGAATTTACAGAAGATAATTGGAAGGTTCGCGATCACGATCATGTTTCCGGGATGTATAGAGGGTCTTTACACAATAAATGTAACCTGGCTTGTAAAACACCTAATTATATGCCTGTCTTCATGCATAATCTGAGTGGGTATGACTCTCATTTCATTGTTAAGGAGTTAGGATGCACAAGCGAAAGAGTGGAGGTAATACCAAGCTCTGAAGAAAGCTATATCTCATTCTCAAAATATGTTGGAGATATTAAACTCAGGTTTGTGGATACCTTCCGTTTCCTGAGTACAAGCTTGGACAAGTTAGTGAAAAACCTCACGACGCATCCCGAAACAGAGAAGTACTTTGGAGAAGAGAAGATTAGCTTGATGACTCGTAAGGGAGTGTTCCCCTACGATTACCTCGCATCATGGGACGTTTTGAATGATGCTCAGCTGCCTCCAAGAGAAGCATTCTACAATAAATTAAATGAAGAAGAAATTACCGGCGATGACTATGAGCATGCTAGAAATGTATGGAACCAGTTTAATGTGAGAAACTTAGGTGAATACAGTGATATTTACTTAACCTCTGATGTTCTTCTCCTAGCGGATGTCTTTGAAACGTTCAGAGACCAAACTCTGAAAACACACAAAGTGGATCCTGCGCATTATTTCACTTCTCCAGGACTTACGTGGGATGCTATGCTACTGTACACAGGAATTGAGCTGCAATTGCTGCTGGACTACGATCAGCTGCTCATGGTTGAATCTGGTATAAGAGGAGGGTTATGCCAGGTTTCTCATCGGTATGCTGAAGCTAATAATATATATATGGAACAGTATGATCCTCGTAAACCTTCCCAGTTTATTACATACGAAGATGCAAACAACGAATATGGCTGGGCTATGTGTAAGGCCCTTCCTTATGGAGGGTTTAAATGGGTTTCTCCTGAAGACATAGACCTGGATTTATTGAAGGAAGATGACCCCTTGGATACATCTTAGAAGTCGATGTCGAATATCCCGTCGAGCTCCACGATCTTCATAATGATTTGCCCTTCCTGCCTGAGAGTCTGAAACCGGGGAAATCGTCTTCAGAGAAGTTAATTGCTCATCTTGGGTGCCGAAAGAAGTATGTGGTACACTACATGGCCTTGAAACAAGCTCTTAGTCACGGTCTACTATTAACAAAGATTCATCGAGCACTTCAGTTTCATCAGTCGTGTTGGCTAAAACCTTACGTCGAGTTTAATAACCGACTGCGACAACAAGCTAGAAATGATTTTGAGAAGGACCTTTATAAACTATTCAATAATGCTATGTTTGGAAAAACTATGGAAAATATTCGTAATCGCATGGATATACGGCTTGTGACAAACAGCAAAACGTTAGAAAAACTCATAGCCAAACCTACATTCATTGATCGAACCATATATGGACCTAATCTTGCTGCTGTACATATGGCTTCTCGTAAAATAGTGTTCAACAAGCCTATATACATTGGTATGAGTGTACTAGACATCTCCAAGACGCTAATGTATTCGTATCAATACGATGTGTTACTTCCATATTATGGAGCTGAAAATCTTAAACTGTTGTATACAGATACAGATTCTTTCGTCCATCGAGTGACTACAGCTGATATATACCAGGATAAATTACACATGCTTGAACATCTGGATACATCTGATTACCCTGCTAACCATATATGCTATTCTACACAAAACAAAAAAGTGTTGGGAAAGTTTAAAGATGAAGCCTGTGGAAAAATCATTCATCGGTTCGTTGGTCTTAGGCCCAAAATGTATGCTATCGATATTGATGGTTCTGTGATAAAAAAAGTTAAAGGTATAAAACGTAGCGCCATTAAGCAATACATCAACTTCAATAGCTATGTAGAGTGCCTTAAAACTTTGAAAATTGTTAGAACTCCTATGAATTTAATCCTATCCCGACATCATAATATTTCTACGGTTGAAGCTAATAAAATAGCCTTATCACCTCACGATGACAAGAGAGTGATTGAAGAGGATGGAATATCGACGTATGCGTATGGACATTACAGTGTCGAGAATAGTGCCTAGACATGGATACTTAAAGCTTGTCTGTAGAAAAAAAATGAAGATTGTTGAACTATGAACTTCGCGCGCCAATGGCTCATCTAACCCAGAGAGAAGAATGATAATGTGAATAATTAGAAGAACTGAGGAGGGCGCTATCGTCTTTCAGCAGTGTATACTTGTTTTCTAAATGTTAATGCTAGTGTATGTATCCTTATAAATTAAATAAAATTATCTCATTGCGATTATTCTTGTTTTATTTCATTGCTTGCCTTAACATTCCTATTTCCTCATTAGGTCAGGTTAGGTTAGGATAGGTTAGATGGACTATAAGATAGAGAAATTGATGATGATGATGAAATGCAATAAATGACTGAATAGGTTAGACTGCTCTTCAACTACTATAAAACAAATCGATTACTGAAGAAAGCTTAGTAAAATACCCCTAGCAACTTCAAAAATACCTGCTTCAGTGCCTTAAAACATCTTCAAACTGTCGAAAAAAATGCTTCTCACGAGTTTAAGATGCCCTGAAAATCCTCAAAATAACTGTGAAGGAGCTGAAATGTCTTAATTAGCGCTCGAAAAATACCATTAAAAGCGTCTAACGCCTATAAAAGTGTTTCAAAGGATTCTGAAAACCAATCAAAATGTTGGTGACAAAGTCTAAAATATCCCTATAGTGCTTAAAATGTCTCTTAAATGGCTGAAACGATATTTAACTGGTAGAGATACGTCTAACAGCCTTGAAATAGACGGTTCAGTATTCCTAATATCGTGAAAATTATCTTCCATTACCCTTCAAAGTGCTTAAAGCAAACAATAATGGACAGGGGCGTCCAGAATAACTCTCGGATTGCCTTAAATAATGTCAAATTCGTCTAAAATACTCTGAAAAATGTTTAAACTGGACGTAAAAGTCTTCAGAATATCTGGAAACAGGCTGAAATATCTATCAACGAGTCTAAACGGGTCTCAATACACGCTGAAAATGTATGAAAATGACTGAATAACTCTGAAAATTGTCTGAAAAGATGTTAAATATGTTGTAAAAGCGCCCTGAATATACTAAAAGCGTCTAAAAGATCTAACAGAGGGTGCAAAATTGCAGCAAAATGGGGTGAAACGTCTTAAAAATGTTGTAAAAGCATCAAGAATATGCTAAAAGTGCTTAAAAAGATCTATCAGAGGACTCAAAATAGTATCAAAATGTTTATGAAATTCCTAGAGGGAGATCAGGGTAGCGTATGACAGGATAGAATAGATAAGCAGAGGAGGGAATAGGATAGATGATAAGAGGATAGAATGAATGTCTAGAAACGTATCATGTTAGTAGAATAGAATAAATAATAATAAGAGGATCTATCTTAGGTTAGGCTAGGCCATGTTAGATTAGGATAGGTTAGGTTAGGTTAGGATAGGTTAGATGAGTAGAAGTATGGGGCTTAGGTTATGTTAAATTATGAAAGTTCAAAGTAAAAAAGAGTGGGAGCTAGGTTAGGTTAGGTTAGGACTATGGGGCTTAGGTGAGGCTAGGTTAGGTTAGGATAGCTTAGACGAGTAGAAGTATGGGGGGCTTAGGTTAGGTTAGATTAGGTTAGGATAGGTTAGACGAGTAGAAGTATGGGGGCTTAGGTTAGGTTAGGATAGGTTAGACGAGTAGAAGTATGGGGGCTTAGGTTAGGTTAGATTAGGTTAGGATAGGTTAGATGATTATAAGTATGGGGCTTAGGTTAGGTTAGGATAGGTTAGACGAGTAGAAGTATGGGGGCTTAGGCTAGGTTAGATTAGGTTAGGATAGGTTAGACGAGTAGAAGTATGGGGGCTTAGGTTAGGGTAGGATAGGTTAGACGAGTAGAAGTATGGGGGCTTAGGTTAGGTTAGGATAGGTTAGACGAGTAGAAGTATGGGGGCTTAGGTTAGGTTAGATTAGGTTAGGATAGGTTAGATGATTATAAGTATGGGGCTTAGGTTAGGTTAGGATAGGTTAGACGAGTAGAAGTATGGGGGCTTAGGCTAGGTTAGATTAGGTTAGGATAGGTTAGACGAGTAGAAGTATGGGGGCTTAGGTTAGGGTAGGATAGGTTAGACGAGTAGAAGTATGGGGCTTAGACTAGGTTAGATTAGGTTAGGATAGGTTAGACGAGTAGAAGTATGGAGGCTTAGGCTAGGGTAGGTTTGGTTAGCGTGGCTATGTGGGGCGAGGTAACATTATGTTGGGGTAATATATTCAATCAAGATAGAAAGCTCCTGTGTTAGGAGACATACATCAATATAGTGAACGGCATATTCAACTACCATGAATGCTCACAAACATACATACACTGCTATAGGCTTCAAAAGTTATCCCTAGAGATTCCTTCAAACACCTACAACGTCCTGCTTCCCCTACCACCATACCTAGTAATCCTTAGATTACGCGTGGCGGCCATCTTGCGCATAAAAAAGTGGCCCAGCTCTGTCCTACCCTACCTACTCACCAGTGCTTATTTATTCAGATTTAACGTTTTCATAACACATGATGTATATTTGTCTCCCGAAACACCCAATTTATAAACTCAGAATGGTGGCTCCATGGGTTTCATTGGTAATTGGTGACCAGACCTGGTGCATATTGTTCTTTTTGGAGCATTTGCTGCTTTTGGAACTGGCTCTTAGTGGCAGTAATAGTAGTAGTAGTAGTAGTAGTAGTAGTAGTAGTAGTAGTAGTAGTAGTAGTAGTAGTAGTAATACTTGTGTTGTTATTATTATTATTATTATTATTATTATTATTATTATTATTATTATTATTATTATTATTATTATTATTATTATTATTATTATTATTATTATTATTATTATTATTATTATTATTATTATTATTATTATTATTATTATTATTGTTATTATTATTATTATTATTATTATTATTATTATTATTATTATTATTATTATTATTATTATTATTATTATTATTATTATTATTATTATTACTATTATTATTATTATTATTATTATTATTATTATTATTATTATTATTATTATTATTATTATTATTATTATTATTATTATTATTATTATTATTATTATTATTATTATTATTATTATTATTATTATTATTATTATTATTATTATTATTATTATTATTATTATTATTCAGTATACGCTTTGCAGAATAAATCTAAACATCAAAGCAATCAGATCTGTGCTGTATGCTGAAGATAAACAGAATATAAAGCACACTAGTGCATCTGTAGTTAGCCTTTTGTGTGGAAACAACGTTATGGAAGCTTTGCGTAATTCTACTCTTTTGTTTCACTCAACGCGATTTAAAGGTTCTTATTAGGTGCTGCGTATGTATGTACATTTATTTCTAACTGATGAGCTTTGCTTTAGCACACATACATATCTTTTGTGTCCCCTAAAGAGGCATTGGACATTTTGGTAGCATAGAATGCACAAAGCAACACGCTTAGGTCTGCCTGATACAGCTCACGTATTCATTCTAGAGCAGTGACCTTGATCCAGAAATGAGTTAGCAAGCCTGGTTATAATTCTCTCTCTCTCTCTCTCTCTCTCTCTCTCTCTCTCTCTCTCTCTCTCCTGTAGTCAGCGAACTTACGTCTCGTGTTACTGGATGCGATACACAGGTGAATCATCTGCTCCTGAGTGCAGTTCACTGTAAAGAATTGTCGTACGGATATTAGTGTGCATATGTTGAATTAACTTTCTGATAATCCCTCCTTAAAATTCCAAAGGTAAAAGGAAATCCATTCATAGTCAGATTCGTAAGGTGGTTGCTAACGATTGTGAATATATGAAGAAACAGGCCAAGCATAAATATAGCTGCTTAAAAAATAATTCCACAAACTGCAAGAAAGAGTTGCTGCAGCCCCAAGTGTCTCACACAGTTATGTTCGCATAACTGTGCACACAGAATAAAATCATGAGGAAAAAGCATCATTTAGGGCTCCTGGGAGGATTAGTTACACACAACGCCTTGACAAGAGAACAGAAAGTGGCAAAATATAGGACAAAGGATTGAAAGAATTATAATTGAAGACAATGGGGCGGAAACCAGTGACGAAGATAGTGACCAACCCCGGATTCTTATGTTCTGCTCTATTTTATTCTTGGCCTCTTACTCTCTGAATTTCAGTTCTTTTAAATGTTTTACCTAGCAAAGAGTCATATACTTCTATTTCAAAGGGTCTAAATGGATATAATTTTTGGTTAGGACTTAAAAAGACATTTTTCGTTAGAACCTAATAATAGCTAACTGGATTATTTAAGTAAACACAGTAATAATAAATAATAAATAACACTAATAAACATAATAATGTTAATAAACACACCAATGAAAATAATAAATAACAATTAATAATAATAATTAACAGCAATAAACTAACAGCGTCGATGATAACAATAACTAATAATAAACAAATACAGCAATAACATTAATAAGAAACGAAAAAATGCCAATGAAACAATACGTGCTCTCATGCTTGCTCTTTACAATCTGTAATTCAAATGTTAGACAATAGCAGCATATACAGGAGTGAGTTTGTTCCCTGGAAAATAAAAATCCTTTAAATAGAATGAGACTTTTTCGGTGGCAACCCCACTGGCCTCTCTTGCGCCGTGAACTTCTGCAACTGTTTTAACGCACGAAGGGTTATCTACTTACTATGTGACCACCTGGTATATTAAACGGAAAACAATGCAGTTGTATATTAGTTCAAAGTGAAGCAAACTTTGGACCTAGCAGCATTGACATGTTGTTTCCAAACACTACTGAAAGATGCCATGTCCCCATTAACTCAACCTCTATAAGCTATTCTATAGCTATTCTATAAGCTATTCTCTAATTCTATAGCAGTGTGCCTTCATCCTGATTCTCCATTCCTGATAAAAAGCTAGAGCATTAATGTCATTTGTTAATTTTGTGCTTTAGAAAATAAGCATGTGGGAGCCAGAGATCGAGCCCACAACCTAACACTGGTGAATTCCAAGCATAGAGCTACAATCAGCTCGGCTATTCCTCACTTGCGGTATTTGTGTTCTATCCATATGATATTAAGGTTTATTGTTACTAGCTTGGCAGCAAACTTCATTGCAAGGCGGAAAGTTCGTAGCAGCGTTAGAGATGTTTAAAATGTTTGCTTTGATTTGTATATATTCGTTTACATTTATTCAGAGGGTACAAAAATAATGTTTTTCGAACAAACACGAGTATCCCAGTGCTCCGGTGGAATATCAGTTTCTTTAATTTGTTTTATTAGCGGTAGACAAATACCTACAGGTGAAAACAATCGAAACGATATAATAGTTATTACACGTTCTATTTGATAGATATTAATTAAAAATAACATGGTTCAGCTTCCTATTCATAAAGGGTGGAGGATTGAATACTGAATGCATGGTAATTTACAGCCAGCAGTGATGTTCTAAACTTAAGATATGATATCCTAGTAGGTATTATACTTCAGTAAGATTAACTTAATGGTCAAACCCTTCACGTTACGTAGCAGAATATATCTGCTTTATTAACTAGAGGTTAGACAGATACACAAGGTTCGGAAGGGGGGACTGGCCAGTAGAGGGTGTTTTGTGCATATGGTCCTGACAGAGCGCCTTCCGGGAAGGAGGGTTTAGGTGAGAGGATGCGAAGGGTGGTCCTCAGGAGAGACGACAGTAGAGGGCAGGGTTCACATCAACCAAAGATTTGTACTCCCCGGTGGCGGCTCGTACTGCGGCTCCTCTCATTCCTCTGGGCAGCTCGCAACTCGGAGACCTCCTGGGATCTGGAGAGCGAGGATTTATAGACAAATTGGAGATTAAAATCGAGTCTTCTCTAGAACGAATCGACGATCTTATTTTCCTTCAGGTATTAAT
Organism: Tenodera sinensis; assembly: GCA_030765045.1. Lineage (NCBI taxonomy): Eukaryota > Metazoa > Arthropoda > Insecta > Mantodea > Mantidae > Tenodera > Tenodera sinensis. Next base: position 169,617,718 of record CM060962.1, read on the forward strand.
CATGTCTCAATGTATTTCCTTATTTGGAGCACTCACAATGAGTTATTCATCTTGTTAAGATCTGAAACATTTGGTATACGTAATTATCAAAACATAGAAACATTAGTGTTGTATCCAAATTGAGAGTTTGGGCAAAGTAATTAACGCATTATATTAATTTCAAACGCACCGTTGAGATAACATAAATCGTTTCTATAGTGGTGATATTTAGACTGACCTAAGCTTTAAGCCTGATGTGAACAATAGCAGAACACCTCTCTTAAGACAACTTCCTCCAACTTTCAGGAGTTTTAATGAATATAACGTTTCAGAGAGTGGTGATTTTTAAATAAAAGAAATTTAATTGAAGATATGAAACAATTAAACATTCTGAGAAGTAAATGAAATCAAGGGTATTGTTGGGGCTCCTTGTTTAGAAGACGTTAATAAAACAAAACTTTGTGCTGTGGTAACCACTTTGTTTGCACCTAGACCAAAAAGCAAATGAAGTGCTTACATTAAAAGCACCTTTAAGTGCTAGAAATGTTAATTAAAACAAATTCTTAAAGACATTCTTATTAATTCTGAATAGGCAATGAGTATAACTTAATCATTGATACTAACAACTTCATTCTCATTTGTCTGTCATTAATAAAACGAAGCTAAAGGAATTCAAATTCCCCACTGAATTCTGCTGTACTCGTGTTTGTTTTGCAAACATTATTTTTGTACCCTCTAAATGAATCTAAACTAATATCTTGAAACAAAAGCAAAATGTTTAAACCATTTCTAACACTGCTACGAACTTTCCGCCGTGCAATGAAATTTGCTGCCAGGTTAGAATAAAACAATATCATACGATTAGAGTGAGAATGTCGTAAGTGAGGAATAGCCGAGTTGGTTACAGCTCTATGCGTGGAATTCACCACTGTTGTGCTTTCGATCCCCGGCACCTGCATGTTTATTTTCTGAAACATAAAATTAACCAATCTCATTCTCAGTAGCTTTTTGTTTGGAATGGAGAATCAGGATGAAGGCACAGTGCTAGAAATTGCGTTAATGGGGACATGGCAATATTGTATAGTGCTTGGAAATAAACAGCATGCCAACTCTGCTAGGTCCAAAGGTTGCTTCACGTTGAAGTAATCTACAACTGCATTGTGTTCCGTTTAATACATCATTAATTACTTTATTCACTGGCATCCGGATCTTAAAACAATGCATTAAAACCGTATTTTCGCCATTAAGCTCTTTGCTACGATATATAATATATTAAATTCACTTGCTTTCCATACTTTGTGTCTTATCCTCACTTTGGATGGATTTGTGTCATATTACTACATAATTAACCATAAAAAATGTAACAATGCGGAGTTAAGCAAAAATTTCTAAAATAACTAGTTTACTTGTCCAGACTTTCTAACACGAAGAAGGTATAATGCTTCCATAAATCCATTGAAAGCTAATTTGAACATTAAGTGCGTGGCCGAAATAAATATTTTAACATGGTAATGATCTACTAGTATATAGAAAGATGCCTTTGAGGTGCATATTTAAAGGAAAATAATATTAATGTTGGGTAGAGTGTCTAAAGTAATCTTATTTCTTGTTTTATTAGAGTAATTGTAAGAAATATCTTATAAAGCAGTCAGTTGTAAAATTTCGATTACATTGTAGCGTTAGTAAGATGGACACAAAGGTTACAATGCTATTTGAAATAAACATAGACACACAGTTTTCTGATCTAAAGTAAAAGCGTTATAAGAAACAGTTCCGTTAATTTATATAACCTTATGCTTCGTACTGGTTATTTAAACAATTATCCTCGAATAATATACAAACCGAGAAACAAGCAAACAAAAACAAAAGCAATCACTTAATGGAATTCGATCCAGGTTGAGATCACTAGTGGTGATTTGCAGTAACACGCTTTAGCGAGTTCAGCTATATCAACACGGAAGCTAGCCGTTGCTGATTAAGCTTATGTTTGTAAGCCTAGCACCCAACACTTAAGTCGTTTCTACCTCTAATCCACAACTTAATAGAAACACAATAAGAGCTTGTTTTCTAAATGTGCACTAAAGTTGAGTCTGCAATATTTGCCCTTTAATGTAGAAGGATTGTAGAAATATTGCTCTTCAAAACTGCAAGGTAAGTCAATGGCTACCATTCCTCTGAATAGCAAGGGAAGCATTGGACTAAATTCATTCTCATACCATCTACACGAGAATGCCGGAGTATTATGTGACCCTTCGCGCAGGTCCCACAGAAATTGGGTATTTACTTTTGTGAAAGATTGTACATAATGTATTTACACACAAACAGAAGCTCCACTGTGTTCATAGTGTACCATGATCGTCGTAAGAGGTAAAGTGTTCCCTTATGCAAACACTTTTTATGGAACGTGTATGTCTTTCTGTAAGGAAAAATTACTTAATTTGAAAATGCAGTATTGTAGATTATGGGGTGAAGAAAATGCAATTTTTGGATCAAGAAGTTCTAGCACAAAAGTGTATTGTATTAACTCTTAGAGAAAAATGAATGGCAGTATAGAGTGGAAAGAAAAAGTTCTGGTGTGTTGCACTCACATGACTTTCTCTACTCTTGTAATAAATATTCTTAAATACTCTTAATTTTCTTTTTTCTTCATGCTACTCGAGATAAACATTTGCTGAAATTATCTTATTACTAATCTTCTTATAGGTACAAGGGGAATATGGGAATACAGAAAATTTTGAGCAATAGTGAAATCTTGTAAAGTTTTTCAATTCCGTTTTCTTTGCAGGCTAAGAGATAAAAATGTGAATGACGTTAAATTTTAGGAAGAAAGTTCAAGTATTGCAAAACGCACGCAAATAGCAAGCTATATCCCTGAAATGGTTCACTGAATAAAAAAAGGTATTTTATCATAATCCGTGTGTTTTAACGAGATCTACATTTTTGTACAGTAATATTTAATCTATGTCTTACGGTTTACCAGTAATGCAAAAGCAGTCAAGAGTAAATAGGACAACATAGGCTATAGCCAGAAAATTTAAAATATACCCTTCATTTGCAATAAATATATTTCAAACATATGGCATTTTAATCAAAATTGTTAGTTATTTTTGAAGAAATCAAACTTTTAGAAATTTTCTGTGTGAAGGGTAGTTTAGGGCAGAGGAAGTTTTCTTTAAATATTCGTATTGCATCCCTGAGAGATATTAAACTTAAATATCAACTTTGATTTTAACAGGATTTTCGTTCTTAAGTTCTCTCTCTCTCTCTCTCTCTCTCTCTCTCTCTCTCTCTCTCTCACACACACACACACACACACACACACACACACACACACACACACACACACACACACAGCCAGACAAACACAGACGGACCTTTTTCTAAAACTCTTTTTTTGGATTCGGTGGGCCTTAAAACATATATTTCTGAAATCTCGACATCGACATTTTGGGTCGAATACAATACTTTCCCTACTTACTACACATAGTAGAGAAAAAAATGGAGGTGCTATGCGGATGTGTTGAAACGTTCTAGTTTGCAAATAAAAATCGTAGTTTCTAGATGTGTGTGAGTTGTACATTAGCTTAAAAGTTAATTTACTGAGGCTTAATTTTAAGCTTCTACTTTCAAAAGTAGAAGACTATTATGTTACTGCAACGTAGCTCGCGCTTTTCATTATTCTGTCTTAAAATAATCATAGAGTTCGTTTATCAAGAATTTAACTGTGCATTAGAAGTAAAAATGATTCTAGTAGATGTATAACTGTAACAAGTTGAAGTTATTTTGAATTCAAACAGTAAAACAGCTAAGGTGCTAGCCTATAGAGGAATCTCTCATGCAGAAATGCACAAGACGAATCAAACATTTTAAATTAATCATCTGCGTCTTTTACTGCGTGTACTACATTGTTTAATTGAAACGAATGCGTCGAGTACTTCAGCAAATAAACAGAAGGAACATAGTGAATTTGAAACAGAGATATGTAATATTATATGTTATAGGTTATACATGGATGAGGAGACCTCACTCACTGCTACTTGCAGAGATATATTGTCACTATTAACCCCCAGGAGAAGGGGGTGAAGCATAGGAATCACAGGAGACTACAGGCCGCAGGCATATATATATATATATATCACATAGATATGTGGATGTCTAATGATTTTGATTAAACTGCCGTATGTATGACATTTTTATGGAAAACGAAATGTATATTTTGAATTTTGTGGCTATAGCCTATGTAGTCCTGTTTACCCTTGATGCCTTTTGCGGAGCTGGTAAACCGTAAGAAATAGACCAAATCTTATTATACAAAAGTGTGGATCTCGTTAAACACACAAGTTATGATCGAATGCATTTTTTTTTTTTGGAGCAAACCATTTTGGAGATATTCCTCGTTATGTGTGTGAGTTTTGCAATACTTAAATCTTGGTTCAAATGGAAGGTAGTTATTCACTTTTTTATCTCTTGGCCGTGCAAAGAGAACGGAATTTCAAAGCCTTCATATAGTGACCAGCTTTAAAAGATTTGACTATCGCTCAAAGCCAATTGTATTCGATATTCCCCTTGCACCTGCAAAGAAATTAGCAATAAGATAATTTCTACAAATGTTTATCTCAAGTAACATGAAGAAGGCAGCAAATAGTAAGAGTAGTTAGTACAAGAGTAGATAAAATCATGGATAGCAACACATGAGATTTTATAATTCTACTTTGCAAAGAGCAACGTAAAAATGAAACACGGTTACGAAAAATATAGATTAGTACTGACAAACAGAGCTGAATATGATTTTTAGAGAAGGCTAACAAGTTTGCGGGATTGCACGAGTATTTTAGCCAAAGGAAAACATTGAACGCCTCAATGTGTAGGAAAGTGAAATAGGAAGTGAATGAAATCCGTAAAAATGCTGTTATATGCTTAGTATAAAGGTGCAACGACAAACTCTCACGAACATTGATTACATTACGCCATGCCTCGTGGGCTTCGGAAGGGACCTTATGGACGTGTCACTGAGCTCATAACTAAGAGAGGATGTGCTTGGCCTTAGGGAAGATGTGATAGCCATCTCCTCGTCTAGCTTCCGACCAATATCCGAAAACGATAATCTGGAGGCTTCAAAGTAAGGGTGGAGTATTAACGTCCGTGCCACTAGCGCAAAAAAGGGGAACAATAGATGATGAAGCCTTATAAGTAGACATAAGCACACTATGAAATCTAAACATCTAAAACAACTCTTACTCGATCATTACAGAGATTCTTTTCTAGCTGTAACACTCTCATTAAACTAAACCCCGGCGCGACAGCCCACAAGGGGCCAAGGCCTACCGCCCAGCCGCTGCGTCCCCCACCTCTGCCCACTACAGGCGTCATTGGTGAAGTGCAGTATTGGAGGGTGGGACGTGGTCAGCGCCCCGAGGCCTCCCGGCCGGTTATGCGGTCTTCTAGACGTGGAACACTCTCATTAGCGTTAGGAAATTGTGCAAGAAGCTCAGCAGAGTCAAATATCGTGCCATTGAACTCTTGGAAGTGCTGCAAGCCCATCCATTCTAGGCATCGTGAGAAATTTGCGGAGCTACGATAAACAGTGATCTGTAGGACCTGGATAACTACTTTCCGGTTGGAGGAAGCAATGGTGCACATCATTCATCCATAGCCACCGATAGTTGTCCATCTCTGCCTTAGGCATGAGACTAGAAATCGGGTTGATCGGCACAAGCCCATCCTACTGTCGTGCCCTACATAGTTATTTAACCCTTGAGAGCATTACTGAAAGCGGCGAAGTGCCCAAGGAGAGTCCGGGTAGAATAGATGACTACTGACTATAAGTCTATAGCCAGCAGTGGCGCAAATAGAACCTTCTTTTTCCTCTTCTTCTTCTTGTACTTCTTTCACCTTCTCTCTCAATGGGAATTAGGTATATCATACGCTCCGTCTTCAAATTTTATATAATTTATGCATCCCAATCTAGGCCTTCTGATATTTCCTTTTTCCCAATGAGACACATTTTAATATTTGCTTAGGAAGTTTCATTATGTTATATAATAATAATAATAATAATAATAATAATAATAATAATAATAATAATAATAATAATAATAATAATAATAATAATAATAATAATAATAATAATAATAATAATAATGATAACGATAATAACGATAATAATGATGATGATGATAATAATAATAATAGTAATAATAATAATAATAATAATAATAATAATAATAATAATAATAATAATAATAATAATAATAATAATAATAATAATAATAATAATAATAATAATAATAATAATAATAATAATAATAATAATAATAATAATAATAATAATAATAATAATAATAATAATAATAATAATAATAATAATAATAATACCAATTTTATGTTTGCTTCACAATTGTATTATTAAACGAGGTTAAAACATTTGATTCTCCAAGAACATCCTGCTTTCTTTGGTGATTTAACACTCCGGAGGAACTTCATTTCATCTCATTTTACTTTTCTTTCCGTTGCTTGGTTCTCGAACCAATTCTCATCATAATAGTGGCATAATGATGGTGATGATGATGATGATGATGATGATGATGATGATGATGATGATGATAGACTGAATGACCTCAGTAGAGGATGACAAGAGGGTTCCTAGAGCCCTTTGTGCCTCCAATACTTGGCTATCAATCAAGCCCGATGGTATAAAATAGACTACGTTCTTGATGTTTGCCCAGAACGCAAGATCTTACCAGATGCTTCGCGTTCATGTAGTATATGTAGGGTGCATGCAAAATACATCCCAAATTTCCTCCACTTGGGATTTTGCTATAAACTCAATTATTCGGTCTGGGCCGTGGATACACATTAAGGTACCATTTATCAAAGTATCTTCACCACTAACATCATGTAAAGAGTTTTACAACTGAAACAGGCAAAGATGGATGAGCTAGAACATGGTACGCATATAGGAAACTGCACTGTAACAAGCGCAATAGGTTATACCTACTGTTTATTTGTATGAAAGAATTTTATTGAGGTTTTAAAGTTATTTGCTTATTTTTTAACGCTGGAGTTATAATGGATGCTCAAGTAATGAAATTCTTAGAGCCATGAAAAACTTTTTTTTTTTTTTTTTTTTTTTTTTTTTTTTTTTTTTTTTTTTTTTTTTTTTGCCCGGGTAGCTCATTCCTTAAAGTATAGAAGGGTGAAGGTCGTAAAAGCGAATTTTTTACACTTTATGATCCATATTTTCCACAATTTTCTTTCGTATTGGCACTGTGTAGGTAGTATGTCGTACTGGAGTTTGAGTAAACAGCACTGGGGGGGGGGGGGGGAGATAACCACCCGTGGTTTCATTTTCGGGTGGGAAATTCGGTATTTCAAGTCATACTGAAGTTTTCAAAACACCTCTATGATTTTCTCTTGGTTGAATTGAATACAGCTTTTATGTGAAACATTAAAGTCAATATTCACTAGATGTCAGATTTCTAGTGTGATAGAAAAATAGACCTCAAATAGTATTACTTTTCACCCTCCAAAGCATATGGAAGTTTCATATGTATCGCAGTTGCAGTTATCATTAGCGTATGTTAAGCACTTTATTCATTTTTCACCTGACATTACTTATCTCTTATTCTGAAAAACATTATTCATGAAATTCTTCAACAATATGTTGAACAAGTTGACCTAAGGGGCTTAGCTGCAAAGCGTGTCAAAATTTGGAAATAAGTGCAGTGTGTCTAAATTTTGCTCATAATTAAAAGAGCGTCGAAAACCTTGCCAAAGCACTTAAAATGTATTTAGTTAGGTCCTGAAAATAAATTTTGTTTTTTGGACAGCATATTGTGTGTTATAAGGCACGAAAAGCACGGGCGTGGTTATTTTATTTCAAAACGTAACAGGAGCGAAGTAAACGTATGACAAACCAAAAGTAACGAAATTAATTCTGAAAACATGCAAGGTATGCAAGGCATGCACAAGCGTTTCGGTGTCCTTTCCAGTAATGTTTGCTTTTTATTTCCCTTTTCATGACAGAAAGAGTGAAATGGTTGAGGCAATACGCATTACTTGTATGTGACAGGAAGGCCACCATTTGGCGCAAAATAGCACCCTGTGGTTGATCGTACTTGGTGTATAAAAGGTTTCACACACTCGTATATTGGCCAATATAAACACTCAGCATTTGGACTCTTGCTGCTTTGCCACAGAGATCATGAATCTTACGTCCTAAAAGTTTCAATGGAATTACTGGAATTAAATTAATAGCAAAGACTTTGGAAGTTTGTAAACATAACACAACCAGTGTTTACCAAGCCACTGAGAAATATTAAAACACATTTTAAACAGAATAAATACATGCAAAGGCTTTTACGGTCGGAGTTAACTGACAAACTATAACATATTCCGGCATGTTATAATAACTAGAAGTAATGTTAACAGTGATGATATCTTCAATTTGGTTGTAAGTCAGGAGGAGTTTAACTTGTGGACACGAAACATCAATCTGTATGTAGGTAATGTAATATGAAGAGGCGCTTTAGTAGACAGTCTCCGAAAGTACTTCATATTATCTACATGCAGATTGAAGCTTCGTATCGACAAGTAAGCTGCTCCTGACTTAGAACCAATATTCCTGAATGTCAGCTGCTAATAAGTGAAGTGGGATGTGTGAAATGGTAAAAAATGTTATTTTTCATTTCCACTACTGTTAAATTCTCTGATATCTTCTGAACAAAAATATGTATGGTTTTGCATGCAATGCTTCTTTATTTAAATACGATTTAAAGATATAGGTTTTGATTTAAGTAATTATAACAATTTATTTTTCATTAGCTTTCTCCCGGAAACATTCTTCTTCTTCTTCTTCTTCCTGACAAGGTTTAGGCCTTTAGACCTATTCCGAGGCTAAATAAATTGGTCGCTCCATCTTCTCCGTTGTCGTCCAATGTTTCTCCGTCCAGAAGGTCTGTAAAATAAAGCTTGCCGTGGGTATCTCGAAGGGGACATCCTTAAAACATGGTCTTTCCACTCTTTCTGATATCGTTGAATCTCTTCAATTATATTTTCTTCCATAAGTTGTGCTCGTATATCAGTATTTCTCATTCTGTCCCATCTTGTTACTCCCAATAGTGGTCGTAAAAATCTCACTTGGGCTGCTTCTAATCTGGATTTTTCCCTAGATCGTAGTACCCATGTTTCGCAAGAGTACTTTAGTGCTGGTTTGGACACAATATTATGTAATCTTTGTTTGACTTCTTTTCTCATACTTCTACCGAAGTGTCTTTTAATGCATCCATTTAGTTTATTGTAGGTTTCTATATTTTCCTCAATATCTGCTTTTGTGTTCCAAATTGATATTTTAGAGCCTAAATATTTAAATGTTGATACTTGTTCGATTATATCTTCCTCGATAACGATTTTTATTCTTTTTTGTTCTCTTCCTATCATTGCCATTGCCTTCGTTTTCTTTCCCGAAATTTTCATGTTATATTTTTTCCCTACTTCATTTAGGTGTTTGACTGCTTTTTGTAATTCTGTTTCATTCTCGGCTAGCAATACCTGATCGTCTGCAAATATTATGGTGTCAATATTAGTATTATTCAAAACTATTCCTTTTGGTTTGTATTTTATTCTGCATTCTTCAATTATTTTATTTAAATATAGGTCGAACAGTATTGGTGACAATCCGCAGCCCTGTCGTAATCCTTTGTTAATATGCGCTCTTTCCTTGTTGATTGATATTATTGTTTTATTATACAATGATTTAATAGCATTAATCAAATTGGCTGGTATTTTATATTCCTCCATTATTTTCCATAGCTTATTTCGTTGTACTCTGTCAAAAGCTTTGATGTAATCTAGGAACAGTAGGCAACTTTGTAAATTATATTCAGACGTTTTCTCTAAGATCTGTTTTATAGTAAATATGGCATCGATACAACTTCGATACCTTCCCTTCCTGAAACCGTTTTTCTCTTATCCTAAAATTGTTTCGGCTCTTGGGTATAATTTCTTTTTTAGCACTGCTGAATATAACTTATACGCCGTTGTTAGTAAGGCGATACCTCTATAATTTCCACATTCATGTCTGCTCCCTTTTTTGTGTATGTTTATTATATTGGCCGTACACCATTCTTCGGGAATTTTTCCTGCTTTCCAGATTAGATTGAAGAGCTGTAGTAGCCTATTCCTCAGCTTTTCCCCGCCATATTTCCACAATTCCATGTTGATGTCGCAGCCTGGAGCTTTTCTATTTTTTGCTTCTTTCAGGACTTCTTCTAGTTCTTTCATTGTTATTTTTTTTTTTTTTTGTTCGTCCACACATTGTGTAGTGGTTACCTCTTCCTCTTCATCAAATAGTAGATCTGTGTAATATTGTATCCATTGTTTTCCTGTTAATACGTTAATTTTTGCACGGTCATTTTCTTCTTCTTTGAGATTCTTGAACACTTTGAACCCAAATCGTTTGGCGCCCGTCACGTCAAGTTCTATTCGGCTTACAAATTGGTTCCATCTTTCCCTTTTATTCTGTCTAGTTAATTTTCTTACATTTTTTTTTCCATATACGTAAATGGCGATTTTTCTCAGAAACTCTTAGGGCCAGAGGTTTGAAACTTTGCACACTTCCTTTTGATATAAAATTACATGTATTGATCTAGAATTATGATATAACTTACCATTTGAATATGGTACCCGTATTTTGTTGAAAAAATTGTTAAAATATTTCATTTCTCTTCTTTTTTTTTTTTTTTTTTTTTTTTGTTATAGCAAAACCATTACAGATACTTACACAATTCTAGATCAATATCATAACAGATATATGTGACCGAAGCATTAAAAATGTTAGTGCTGTGCTATTTATAGCTATTCTAATTTTGTGGCACCAATATATCTTATTTTTCACACAATATTTTCTTCTGTTTACTTATTAAACAAATTTTTAAATATAAAGTAAAAGAGCTGGCACAGTGAAATTTGTCATAGACGTTTCTCATAGTCTGGTATATATGCCTGATTTTTTCAAAGGAATTTAGTTGGTAATAGTTGACAAACAGAGGATTATTTTGTCCAGGGTGTTCTTGGCTAAGCTCCACACTTCCTCCTTCCCTTAAGCTGCCCAGGGTGTTACCCTTTGAAGATGGCAATCCAATAACTGGCCGATGCGTCGGGGGTAAACTATTTTACACATACACTACTGTATTCACACCCAGGAGGTTTTGCCATTTTATTCATTTAGCCAACATTCTTGCTATCAAGAATTCTTCCCAATTATCTTAAGCGCTATAAATATTTATTTCCACATGTCATACTATTGTTGTTATACGCAGTTCAATTTTAAACCACATACGTACTACTTTTCCGTAAAATTGAAATGTAGAGATTCAGCAAATTTCCCAATTCAATAACTGAGCACGAATATCTTAATTTGCTGAATATGTAGCTGGTCTAAACGCTAAAAAGCCGTATAGATTGCTGTTTACATCTAGATGCCGCAAGTTTAATTTCTAGGAGTATATCCTGAGCGCATCTTGTATTATGCTTTCTTGTGAGAGCAGTATATATATATATATCAATTTTGAACAGACTGTAGCGCAAAAGAAAATGACACCATGGATTTGGAAAGCAATAGCTTAGGCAGAAAAAGCTGCGCATTATTGTCATTATCGATATTAATCATAATTTCAATCCTTTTGCTGTTTCAAATAATAACTTGGGCATTATTCTCTGTAAAAGTCAATAATAGAGCAGAAACAACACTTTGCTAACACTCAGAAAGAACTTGTGAAAATAGTTCAACAATGATCACGGCAATAAACTGCTATAAAGCTAGACGCCTCCAAAGACAATAAAAACTAATTGAAGGTATCTTGTCAATTAGTTTTATTCTTACACCACCTGTCCTTCAAAGAAGCTTTAAATTCTACTGAAATCAAGAAAATAGAATAAAGCATTAGTTTTAGAAAAACACACGAATGCAAAATAATATTTTTTTAAATTTAAGTTGGTCATTAATTGCAGTGACCATTATTATACATTTAGTACACTGGAAAGGTTCAACAACTTGAATACCATCAGAGTATTTTCCTGGAGAGGGCTCGCCCAAAAAGGACCTTGAATCCGTTCAATAGAAGTCATGGGCTAAGCCATTCTGAAACTTCAGCGTGATAGATGAGGGGTAAATAATGTAGCAGGATCAACGTATCTGCTTTACTGTTGTTATTGCTAATGATTCATTTCATTAAGCAACAGTAAGTACTGACGAAATAATATTCATTTTGTGAGTGTGCCGGAACATAGTCCCTCAGAAGCTGTTTTACATACCATTAATTCTAGTGACATAAAGCTGTTTCATTAAGCAAGCCTGCTCGGGATGGAACACACAAAGCCATTGTTCACCTAGCTGCCGCATTCAGGCCTGCGAACTGCTCACGAGTCAACAACTAATGGTTTGGTTCACTACATATACCTACCTACTGGTCTTCCCGCAAATATTATACAGTGGTTACAATGATCTCTAGGCGCGTGAAATAAATAAACAAATAAATAAACAAACACATAGACAGGTAAATGAATGAGTAATTAAATAAAAAAATAAATATTAATAAAGAGTTGGGTTGGGTTTAAGGGCCCGTCGACAACTAGGTCATTAGGGATTAATAAAGAAACAATAAATAAATAAAAATAAATAGATAATACATAAAAATTAAATGTCAATCCTTTCAGTGAGTTAGCTAAGTCAAGTCACAAAACATTGTATAATTGAACACTACATTAAATTCAAAGGGTATTACTTTTCAACGAATAAATGATGAAACTTTGTAGTTTACTAAGTAAAAGATACACTTTTCTCTAACCTTCATTTTCTGTGACTGCTATCTCCAGACATAAAAGCATTAAAATCCGCATCCCTATGCTAACTTGAAAATAAAATAAACCCAAGAGAATCCAATAAATTGTTTTTACACTTCTTGCCTTCCAAACCTCAAAAGTGTTTGTTTGTATAAGCGCTTTGTCTCACAAGTTTGTTATTTCAGATTTTTATCCGCTTATTTTGTTTCTCTGCTTCTTGTGCGGTTTAAAACTACACTAGGGCGTTAAGCATGCAAAACACCATGACTTGCAACAACAGAAAGGTATGATAACAGAGATCCTTTGCTAATATGATATTTCGCCTTTGAGCTCCTACACTGACATTAATTTTCTTTTAACCAGAAGTTTCTGAGACTATTAAACACAAAATAGTAAGTTAATAAACAAATGTGACATATGTACCTAAGCTTTGCCGGCCCTTAGGAAAAGCTCTATTGACTTACTATACATGCAACCATCATAATATAAGAAACTTTTATGTAAGAAATAATGACCGCAGAACAGCATTGAAACGAATTACCATTAGGGTGAGGATGCATAAATCGCACCATGGCTAAATCCCACCATTTTCATCAGAAACAGTATTTCTGTCTGCATGTGCCACCCAGCAATATTTTTTTAAGTAATAGACAGATTTTGTGAAGTTGGTGTTTCGTTTCTGTATAACTCTGAGTGTTTTTGTCCATATTCTGCAGTTTTTACAACAACCGTCTTAGCATCCTGACTATTTGCAAGTTGCTCATCATATTCTTACTATATGTTTACTGATAGTTACTTGTTAGCTACAGTTTTACTATAAAATGTTCGTTAAAGTTATACGTGGTTAGGAGTAGCAGGGAGAGAACCATGAAATGGCCGCTTTGCCTAAATCGCACTGTTACGGTTTGCTCAAATCGCACCTCCGCTTGCAGCCCCTTGACGTGTCTTTCTTCAAACCTCTGCAGCTGTATTATGATGAAGTTTTAACGAAACATCTGCGGCAGGAGGAGAGGATCACTCAGCTCAGTATGGCAAGTATTTTTGCTTAAGTGTATGCTACAGCAGCATACATGTCTATCGCTAAATCTGGGTTCAAAACCACCGGTATTTGGTCTCTTGACAGAAATGTGCTCAAAGACACAGACTTTGTTGCACTTAACATTGGAACACCAGCTTCCGACTCAACGGAAGGAACATCAAATGAGCTGACAGAACAAACTGGCAATGTGGTAGATCTGATATCACCTGTGGGCAGTTCTCAAGAATTAGAAAAAGTAGGACTGGAACGTGAGAAGAATCCCAAATTTCTTAAGGTTTCAGTGAAACAGATTAGTCCCAGATCACCAGCAAGCAAGGAAAACGTTTGTCAAAAGGTGCAGAAGAATCTGAGGTATTAAAAGTAACACCCTATAAACTGCTACTAGAAGAGAAAGAGGCTGCAAACCAAAAATACCAGAAATTCAAGAGAAACTCACTGACAGTTTCGAAAATCCTAAGTCATGAACAAGTGGAAATCCAGAAGGATGTTCTTGAGAAAAAGTTTGCCAAAACAGGGTACTATCAATGAAAAAGAATCGTTGTTTTGCTTCATTTGTGAGGATAAGATGAAAAATAATGTTCAGGGCCAAGCGTGTGCAAAGTGGGTCCATGAAGAATGTGTTGGAAACAATAAAAAGAGCATTATTTTCTTTTGTGACATTTACTAATTGTGATATTTGACATTTTGACTTTAGTTTGTTCTGTTGTCTCTTTAATTGTTTCATGTGTATTACGTTGAATGTTAGAAGACTTAAGAGTCCAATTAAATGCTAAGTCAATTGAATTCAATTGGTGAGGTGGGACTTTGGTAACTACAAGTGTGACTTCGGCAACAGTTTCCTAAATGGCACCAATTCTAAACAAAATTCTTTCAATTTTTCAATAATATTTCTTTCCGATTTAAAAAATTAAAAAAGAATTGCAGACTGCTGAAGTACTGAAAATTTTAATGAGTAACACTTCCAGTTACAATTTTGTATACCTATATTTAAATTAACTTGTCTATAAACTGGTGGGACTTAGTCACCTTACCCTAAATCAGAAGTAGACCTACAGGAAGTCCAGTGCTCCTGAATACAGCGAACGTAGTTTGACTGCCTCTAGGTGATATAACGAGGCGTATTTTGTTACTTCTTTTTACCTCAACTTTGACAGAAAGCTTTTATCCGACCGTTCTCTAAGAACTACCGTTGCATTCAATTAACCCCATCCTCAGTATCAAAAGCGTTGAAACGAGTTATATATAAACAACTGACGAACGTTTTAACAGATCGTGAATCTGCGGTTGCAAGTGGACACGGTACGAATACAGCGCTATTGGAAGTAAATTAGGTAAATGAGCCTTAAGAAAGAAAACTGAGTTTTTTTACCATTCTTGATATTAATAAAGCGGTCGATAAGGTTGACCAAGAAATTTTGGATTTGGATTTGGTTTAAGGGCGCTCAACTTCAACCAAGAAATCATATTATTTAACCTAAGAAATCTTCAACGTACTAGAAGCCACTATACATTAGTTTTATCTCCTACTTTCATAATTGCCAGGAACGTGTAATGGTATCAGGAGTTTCTTTATGCTCGATTCCTGAGAAATCTCGATTTACCTAAAAAGCAATACGTACACGTCACTTATTTTATCTACAGAGAGTAAAACATAGCAACTTACAAATGGATGCTAATGACAGGAAAATTTACATGGATCTTCATCCCAACAAGGAGAACAATGCACCGAGAATTGTGAGTTATACCCAAAAATGTAGGTTAATTTTTAGGTGCACACGCTGGTATATGGAACATACCGCTTTAACTAAAAATATGATTTCTCTTATCTAAATATTTCTACTTCATGGATGAAGAGCGTAGAATTACCAAAGGCAGCAACACAATGGTCAGCACGTAGAGACAATGATTATTGCCCATAATAAAATTAAAAGCAATAAAATATGTATAAATATTTGTGTATAATGGCTAGGAACGAAAAGTAAACGAATACCTAGGAAAAAAAACCACCATTTCTATATGTGCTACGAACTTTCCGCCTTGCAGTGAAATTAGCTGCTAAGTGAGCGACAGTAAAGCTTAATATCATATGATACAGGGCGAATGCCCAAGAGATGGCATAGCCGAGAGCGTTATGTCAGTGCCGGTGGGATTCAAAACTGCTAACTTCCGGGGGTTCGATCCTCGCGTTTCACATTTTTATTTTCTGAAATGCCAAATTAACAAACCTGTTTAGTCTCTACAACGTTTTATCAGGAACTGAGAATCAGATGAAGACATACTGCTAGAATATGAGTTAATGTGTATAGTGCTTGGAAATAAACAACATGGTAACTCTGCTAGGTGCGAACGGTTGTCTCACGTTGAAGTAATCTACAACTGCATTGTGTTCAGTTTAATATATCATTATTTACATTATTCGCTGGCATTCAGATCTTGTAACAATACATTTTTATGAGCATTAAAACCGCATTTTACACTGTTAAACGCTTATATATCTGAACATAATAATAGTTGACGAAATTTATATCTACAGATGACTGAATGTGAATATTTAGAGGGAAATATTAATTTCGGAAGGAGTGATTGACAATTCAGGTAGGTGTTTTCCCTGTCTTATTTTCAACGATTGCAATTAATCTCTTATAAAACATTTAGTTGTAATATTGCAATCATATTGGAGCATGCATAAGACGGGGGGAAAGGTTACATAGATATGTGGAATAAAAATACCTAAAGGAGGGGCTTTATCAGAAGTAAACTCCATTAGTTTGTATAATTTTATATTTCGCACGGGTTGTCCTAATAATGATGATTCAAACTAATTTGAGTTCACTACTTTTTATTTGTATAAACAATCCTTAACGAGCTCGGCTATAGTGAACACAGAAACTGAGAGTCACTGAATACATAGAGTCATTATTAGTTCTAATTCACAACTTAATAGAACACACAATAAGAGCATTTTCTGTAGGAGCCCTGAAGTTGAATTTGCTAGCGTTTGTCCATTAAGGTAAGAAGGATTGTTGAAATACTGCTTATCAAAACTGCGAGGTGAGCCGATGGCTGCCATGTCCTCTGAACATCAAGGGAAGTATATCTGTACATGGAACTACACCTGAGAATTAAGTGACCCTTAGCGCAAGTCTCCCTGAAGTTGGGTATTTACTTTTGTGAGAGAGACTCCAGAAACAAATGATTATAATGTAGGATGACCTAAGGAAAGAAAATCTAATTTTTTAACAAGATACGCACCTGTGCATTTTTCCACTATAGCCAAAACGTTGTTTGAAGAAAAAGTTATGAACGTCCTGCCCCACCCAGCACGTAGCCCAATTTTTAGTCCTATGGGAATCCGTTGCAGAATACTTCTAAGCCATGTTTTTAGCAATAAATGGCAATATGAGGATATTTCCTAGGATAAAAGATCAACACCAGAGTAATGGGTCAAAGTTTCAATGCAAGATAGGAAACCCCACAAAAATGGTTAGGCTAATTTTAAGGTAATTAAGCATATAGCCGGTTCAACAAAGTATTGACAATGCAAAACACCGATGGTGCCTTTATACAAATTTCTATCCAAGAAATTGAAATGTGTTATTTTGTTACTTGTTATATGAAGGAAAGTAATTCTTGCATGATTTTTGTACTGCTCATATCTAGTACTTTCATAATAAATTATGTATAGTGCCTAAGAAATCATACCTACTGCTTTACAGTGGGAAACGCAGTGCCTTTATACCCATTTCCACTATTGTATACGCATATCTCACACACAGAGATAAACAATGCATGGAGTAATACAGTTAGGAGAGGTTGCTAGAATGGTCAAGGCATTAATTATGCAGCAGAAGAGAGGGTCATGACTGGATTCTCCACAATTGCATGCATCTGTAGTACCTCGCTTCTGGAATCCTCAACTTGCTGATTGAGGGATTGCCACCCATAGCACACTTAAAACTAGTTTATAGAAGTACGTTTAAAGAAGTGGGATGTAAGGTCTTAACTTTGTCGGTGTGTGAATACTACGAGTTGTTCAATTATTATTTACAGAAACAAACGAGAGGCATGGTTCAGGCCTTTTTGTCTGTGGCCCGCATTCGGGAGCTCACGGTTTCGATCCCAGTGGCCGGCCTGCCTGACCCATGGATTTTTTGGAGGGTTTCCCTGGAACACTAAGCAAATGGTGGGTAGGCTGGTTACTTCTCCAAATTTCCTGTCCCTAGATTTCACTTCACTTCACCTCACATTTCCTTTCACCCTTCATCTGTCTATTCTCTTTCAGGGTAGTAAGTATCGGTGGGGGGGATCTGCGTTGCATGGCAGGGAATATGCTCTCGGTAAAATTTAGTCCCAAGGCGGGATGGTCTCCGGTCTCCGAACCTGTCCTCTGCTCTGTCGTGACTCCTTGGGTCGCTACCCTCTGTTTCCTCACCTTATCCTTCCTCCCTTAAGTGCCGCGTAAGGGGCATTGGTACTAGAGGTCTTCAAGATCGACGTTCCGAATCCCCTCAGCAACGTCGTAACCTGTCCTTTTCTTCTACAGAAATACTGGAACGTTTTATTTATGTGCTGCGGTTATATTTTATTAATTTAAGATTTTTAATTTTATTGTCATTGTGACATTGGCCCTTATAGGAGCATGGAAGGGAATAACGTTTGATCGAAATTAATGAAACCTAATGAATCAACTGAACTGGATGGATATATTTCTCTAAACAGCTGGGTACGGAATGGAAATAAAGGGTTTTAGGAGAATATTCAGTAAAGAGATGGAAACAAACCAGGAGAAAATATGCACAAATGAACCAAGTTGTACTTCAGAGAATGCTTTGATTTTCGGACTGAGAAATATATCTGTTGCAATTTACGTAAAAGTAATAGTTATAAGTAAGCTTGTAATCTACGAGACCAACATAACGAAATGCAATGATCTCAAGTTTATCTACTGGTTAGATGCAAAGCGTGTGTTTTAATCCAATTAGCATGAACTTATTTGTATACCAAGTACAGGGCAACTTGCCTAGTTTATAGTCTAGTGCTCAGAAATAAATTATTGTCTGACAATCACAACTGCGGGAGAGTCATTATACAGCCCATAGCTCAGTTGGTAGAGCACCTGCCTGATGTGCAAGGGGTCTCGCGTTCGATTCCCGGCTGGGAGGGTGGGAGTTTTTCTTCCATTAGGACTAGTCCCTATCCTCCCTAGAGACTGTAAGTATGAATCGGACTGTGAATATGTGTGAATTTAATGTAATAAATTTAACAAAACAAAGTAACAGAAACCCAAAGTTCGAAATACTACCGTTAAGCGGGTGAACACCATTGCTGTTGAGCAATTGTTCCAGAAGAGTATAAGCCGCCGATGTGACCTTCGCTGTTAAGGATGGCATATAAATGGAACACTATGAAATATTTATACAGTGTGAAGAAAAGTTTTTCACTTGCTGATAATTGTACCAAAAGACTCATAAATGCTATTTAAGATACTTCAGAAAATAAACGTACATATATTCCGGTGTCCCTAGGTGCAGTGATATAGAAACTTATGGAGTTACGATATTATTATTCTTTATAGTAACATGTATAAATGTTAACCATAGTTTGAACTTTCCTTAACGAATTTTGAATAATTCCTTACAGTACATATGAATAATGCGCATGATACGGGGACTATACTGTGCAAAATGTTAATAGTTTAGTCACTGAGTCATAATTTCCGATTGTATTCTTACTTTCTCTACTTCGTACTTAACAGTAAAGGTAAAAGGGTAAAGGGTACAGAAACAGAGGGGGACACCTCGCTCACTTCAACTTACACAGATGTATTGTGGCTACCACGTCCCAGGAGTCAAGGATGAAATGAGGGAACCGAAGGTAACACACAGGCTCGTAGCTAGACAGGCCACAGAGACGCGTGGAAGTCCCGAACAAGTGCTGAGATCTCTTCATCCCGGCGCTAGGCAGCCATCACACCGCCGGTCCGATATCGCACTGAGCGTCTCCTCCGACGGAGGACAAGGGCCGGCCAAACGCCACCTAGCGCCGAGAACAGCAGTTACCGTACGCAATCAACCACGCCATCTGCCCGGCACTGTCCACACTACACTCCTGAATGACGAGAAGGAAATGGAATGAAGGGAAATGATGGAAAGCAAACTGTGGTATGAAATAATGCACCCCAGCATTCGCCTAAGTGACATGGGGAAACCACGGAAATACCCATGTCAGAGTGCGTGGTCACGGGGATTGAACTCATGACCTCCCGAATGCGCGTCACTGACGTCATCGCCTGAGCCTTCCCGCTCGGTTACTTAACAGTAAGAAAGGAATTATTGCATCCTTCCCAAAAATTATCCTATGCAGAGATTTCACCAAATTACATACTTGATCACTCTTGAACCCAAAAAATTCATTTATCGAAAAAGGCTCCCGCACACATGAGTTTGCCTGTTTGTTTATGTGTCTTGAGTGTATGTGTGTGCGTGTGTGTGTATGTGTCTATATGTGTGTATGTGTGTTTGTGTGTGTGTGTGTGTGTGTGTTTGTGTGTGTATGTGTGGTCTGTGTATCTGAGTCTGAATAGCATAGCTAAAATGGAAGACTCCGATAAATACAACACGTGAATATTTCGAAGATGTTCGGTATCTTCCAAAAGTGCAAAACAAAAATGTGCAAGAAAATCCATCTAACTAAAGTTATCCTTGGCATAAAAAGGTTTCGTTACTTTTTATTTTAGCACAAAATAGGTCCAACAATTTTGAGTAAGTACTATGAGCATAGTACATTTTCATAGTAGAAAACGTGACATCGATCTTGAATTTTCTAAGAATGGCCTGTAATGTTCTCATTCCTGAATGATTTTGTATATTTGGTGTTCATCATTTCGGAGTTGCTGTTTGTTATTGTTTAAAGTGTTGAAATCGTTACACTTCTGCAAAGTGGAAATCGCTGTTTGTTTTTCTCTTGTGGTTACGCAAACATAACGGAAGTTTAAAACTATCACATAGCGACCCGCTCTTAAAATATCTGACTACCTCTAAAGCCTAATTTAGTAAACAATTTTCTGAAAATGTCTATGTCGATTTAAATAGAATAAGTATCTAGAAAAATAAGCCTTTGTAACAATGTTTTAGAGAAGGTCATTTTAATTAAAGGAAGGGGACAAGGTAGTGATTCGTACACTATTTCAGTATTTCAAAACATATCTTTAGTTGAGGATATCTAAGCTCCTGCTGCTCAGATCAAAATTTAATTTGGGATGAATATTTAGTGATTCATTGTGATTACATTGATAGAGAGAACATCAAAACAATTATTTAAAATGGGTATGTAATAAGGCAAAAAACTGATAACAGGTTTTTGAAAAAAATATAATATATATAGTACTAACGGTACAAATTCCTTCTACAACATACAAGCATATGTGTTGAAACTTTTGTAGTGCACTAGGCAATGTGTGTTTATAGCTGTTAACCTAAGTTCCTAAGTTTACTTAAATATATCTGGCTATATTCAAAAGAAAAAATATTTAACTTTTGTAAAAAAGAAAGTACATTTTTTTTTTTTTTTTTGCAGAAATATATATATTTTTTTAATTTCTGTTTTGGATTTTTCCAATAACAATGGGTTACGTTTGTAGAGTACATGCTTCTGGAACTACTGTAAAATTTTCGTTCAAATAGGTTCAGTGGTTTTGAAAAAAAATGTACCTGAGTTTGAAATATGTCAAGTTACAGAAAACTACATTTAAAGAAAAGTGTGTCATCTCTGAAGCCCTCAACACCCAGCATGGCCCAGTACTCCGCCATATTTAGATGGGGTAATTTAAAGCCTTAAATGTGCCGGTACCCTTACAATATATATATCATTTTGAAGAGGAAGGTTTCTACTTTTTTTTTAAAGATGAAAAACAAAAAATTGACTTTTTGAGCCCAAATCACTACCCTGTCCCCTTAAAGGAATAAGAATTTTATAAGCCTATGTAGTATCTAAACCAGTTATGCCTCATCCAATTAGAGTCTTATTGCAAATGGAATTACATGTACTGCAATAGTCACATTTTGATATTATACTATGATTGAGGAAAAATTAAACTGGATTGATATCAGATCTAGGGAATTTACAGTCCGTCAATCATTTATTAGAGAACTATTGACAATATTTACAATGCGCATGTGTATGAAGTTATTATGTACTTCAGAAATCAACAGTACATTTCATCAACTTAACTAAATAAAACTACGTCAATGTGTGAGTAATGTGACAACAAGGAGCTTGGCAGTATTAAAATAACATGATATTATTTGTTTTAATGGTAATTTGGGTGAGTGCTTACAGTTTCACGGCGAAACCTTAACTCGAAAAATGCCTGGTGGTGTTGCAACTCGTCTAACGCACATCCACGCTGAGTGAAAATTATGGAATGATGCTACGTAAAGAAAAATCCTACCACAACTGGGAATCCAACCCATATTGTTGACCCGAGAACTCGGACCGCTCGAGCAGAGAAGCAGATAGTGTTGATATACTATAAAGGAAAAGAAACCATTCTATAGCTTAACCCAACACCTCTGAGGGTGCATGCACCGGTGCATCGCACGGTGCAAGCTGAAAAATGCGACACCGATGCAAACTTCCTTTCGCTCTTTCCTTAAGCCTGTCTCTCTCTTCCTCACTTTCAGCTCTGTTTCTTCTGCCTAATATCTATATGCAGTGCGCAGTGTTAAACTGATTAATTTGGTTTTTAGTACCAAATCTGGTCCTTTGTTTTAATGATCTATGAACCACTGATAAAAAAACTCATTTTTACACGAAGAATGGTTTTCTGCAAGATACAGCAATCTTTTTAATTCTTCCTCCCTATCGTCGCCCTATGATTTCACCATATAAGTCTGGGTGCACTCTGGCATATTATCTTTCAATAAATGAATTCCTGACACACGTAATTACTGCACATGAGGCATTTGGCCTCTATCGTTACGACTTTAAAAAAAAATAAGAAGGCACCCACTCCTATTTAAATGGACTTTCGGCATAGGTATTTCTATTGCACTTATCTGTTTTCCTGATAAGCAAGCCCTGTATCAACACAGGTTTCCTCCAGTCTTCGTTTCTTCGCTCTGCAGCGCGCGAGTTGAGCCGAGCTTGGCCGAGTCACCACGATGCACAGTGCAAGGAACCTCCGCACCTTAGATAGCAGCTGGTGCGATTTTAAGCTTTGACAGGTCTGGTTTAACCAAAACTCTATTGCGATTCTATTAGTCAACATGCAGCATAACAATGTATAGCACCACCTATAAGTATGGCTGAATAAAGATGGGTTAAGCTGGTATGTTAATACCAAATAATACTAACAGGCGTTTATGCTCCGACGTAAACTAAATGTAAATTATTGTCGTGTTTAGTGTCTAATTGCAACATTACTCTTGCTAATATTAAATGCGGTAAACAGAAATGAAGAAGAGTATAATGTGCATCAATAATATGTCGACACACTGTGAAATAATTTAAATGTTTTACATTTGATTCTTTATTTTTCTGTCATTAACTTCTTGGGTTTCTGCTCCTTCATGCTTTACTTTTAAGGTACTATTGTATCCTGCTTTTCTTTTACCATTAGCATCTCAAGTTCTTGTTGATGTGCCTTTATTTTCCACGTACTAATGATCTTCCCTCTGGTTCTGGTGTGTCTAATTTGAAGCTACCGTGAGTTACGCTACTGGTCTTGTTATGTTTTGTTTTAATGGTTCGTTTCCTTCTTTTTTATTCATCTGGAATTTAGATCTAGAGTATCACGTGTTACTTCATTTTGTTTCCCATCATCTAGTGTGCAACCTGGACTTTTTCTTAACGTTTATGATCCGTTTGTGTCAGTTTGGTATTGCATCAGCTCTTATTTGGTAAAGTCTTTGACATTATAGGCTACTAGCAATTCTGTATTAAGGCTTCAATCTTATATGTTGTTTGTGTTTAATGTTACATGTACTAGTGATCTTAATATCATACATTTTATCCTTACTGATTATGTCACTTCCACAGTTTAGTTCTTATTACTAGTAATGTAAATAACTAAGTAATAAATACAATTTCCTCAAAAGCATTTAACTGCAAATTTACGTCTAACAGATCATTTTGTTTTAATTTAATCTTTTCCCTCCTATACTTGCATATTTAGTCTATACTTCAGACCAATAAAGTAAAATGCCATTATCGTCAGCTTCGATGTATTATCAGTTTAGCACAAACTGTACCTCTTTTATTTCTCAGTAGCCTCCTGGTGTTTCTAATGATATAGATCGAGTTCTTGTCCACCTTTGCTTTCATAATATTACTGCTATTCGCGTGTTTTATGTTTTGTTCGAATAACTCTATTCAGCATGTAACAATCTTGTTGCACCAATCAGTTTGAATGCTCGATGTTAGATCAACAAAAGGTATGAAACGTCGTTTGTTAAATTCTACTCACATCTCCATAATAACAGAAGGAATACATATGTGGATTCCTTTAATCTGATATATGCATTCCATTTGTGTTTAGTTCATGCGTTATTTACAACTCTGAGAATTAATTTAATTCATTCATGCATGAGTGTAAAATACATTCAACTAGCTATAGGCAGAGTGTGAAAACTAAATTTCTCAAATTACGAGACTGGGAACATTGTTTGCATTTCTTTCACATGCTCGTAAGTAACGTGACATGTCCATGGTCATTTAAGAATTATTTTGAAAAAAGATATTAAAATTATGGTTTGGAACAAGTTATCCTGAACTGTGCGAAACATTCAGCAGATTGTTAACCAAAATTCGAAAAGAGAAGCTTCTATACCTTGTGTAGAGCAGTATTAAATGCAGATTAATTTTGTAGCAACTCGGACTGACATTCTGTAGGGTGTTTCAGACATGCGCTGCTGTGTTATGCTGCCTAGAGTGCTTGGAAGGACCAGGTTTGTAGTCGAAACCCCTTATTTATCTACAACTTCTTTCCGTTACCCGCTAAGCGATATGACTTACTCTACAAAATGATTTAGTTATCAATCAATATCATAAGCGCCATTAATGGCTGTCTCGTATGTTGTCCCGATGCAGGATAAACACAAATTTTGCTGGTGTATAAGAGTTTTGAACATCAAATTATATTTTGCAAATCTCTTGTCAATTTAGGCTACACAAATGACCATAATGTATCTGAAATACGCCTTACACGTAAAATGCATACAAAATATGACTAATATTTGTGCCAGTTTGATATGGTTGGAGCTTCATCATGTGATGTAGAACGCATAACACGATAACACAGTGAACATCCTGTGAAACAGGTTCATTGCTATGCACAGTAAACAACGCGAAGACAGCACATGGAGTAATATAAAATGGCGTGCACAGTACATTTCTTATTCATGATCATGGTAATGTGTAGCTACTAGCAGAGATGGTCTCAGAGCTGGAGCAATTAACAACAACACTCGAAACATTTGTGCCTACTTCAAATGGAACAATATAGCATATGCCAGTTTTTATGATACCTATTGAGAGGTCTTCACAGGAAGGATTATTCATTCGTTATCATGTATATTAGCACGTTCCAGGTAAATAGATCATCATTGCTGTGACAATGATTGCTGGTTCCAGTGTTATTCTGGAATCCCAAAGAGCTAAGAGTTACTTAGAAGTTACAGCTGATGTAACTAGGTCTATTGAGTTACCATATCTCTGGGATGCGGCAATGAGGGAAGTACGAAGGGCGGCAGATCTGATGGAGGCAGCAGCATCGTAGCGGGGTCCTAAGTTTCCTGGTTGAAAGACGCCAGAAGCCCTTGGATGCAACCTGTTCCCTCTTATCCTGAGGGATAGGTTGGGGCTGAAGGTTCCTCCCAGGGAATAAACACCACATTCATCACACATCAGGTCCTGTAAACCTAAAAAATGAAAGGCAATGGAATGATGGCAAATAAGGTACAGGAAACTTCGTGGCAGTATATAATCCATTTCAGCATTCGCCTACCGATTTCGAGAAACCACAAAATAGAAAGGGGGAAAAACAGGGAGAGGATGGCCGGTCCAACGGGAATACATGTGGCTTGCCTAATGCGAGCAATGAAAATCCGCATGCCGTAATTAAACACCAGCGGGATTCCCCTAATTGGAATGTCTTGTGAGAAATAATGCTTGAATCATTAGTGTCTTTTTTTCCTCTTTCTTTGCTGAGAGGACGGTTAGTGCAAACACCTATCTGGAAGTGTTGCAGCTATTATCCTGCGCCTCAATTCCCTTAAGGAACAATTTTCTAGTAAGATGGAGCACCACCATACTTTGCCAACGTAGTACGGACATTATTGGACACAGTTCCCTGGGAGATGTATCCGAAGAGGATCACTGCACATTACATGACCTGCCACATCATGAGATCTGACAACACCTGATTATTTCCCGTGGGAATCAGGTCTACCGGACACCAGTATGTGATTTGACGGACTTAAGTCAAAGATGTCATACTTCTGTCGACAATGTTAAACTACAGATGCTTTACAACACATGAGTCGAGATTAAGTACCGATTGTACGTTTCCCGTGTCAGTAATGGCAACCAAATTGTGTTTTATGAACCATAAAGTATGAACATTTTAATTTTTCACTATTTATAGCAAGTTGTTTCATCTCCAGATTCGTATGAACTCAGAGGATTTAACCATTTCTTTTTCCCTTTCTTTTTTAACCTCTAAGCACCCTGAATTTACACATAACTTCAAATTTTTCATAAATAGCACCTGCGAAGACAGGTTAAAAGCAGATATTTTAACCCTTCCTAATCTCTGAGTGGATTCACATAACCTAAACTACTAGCACTTAAAATAAAATTCAGGATTTAAAGAACTCACCAAAACCGGATGAACAACACTTCAAGAATTCGATATGGTTACCTTTCTCTCTCACACCTGTTGCTCTCGTTGTCACTGCACTGACTCTTTTCTTCGCATGACTGTCGTGCATTTTTTTTCTTTTTGTAGTGTTTAACGCCCACCACTTTTACTACTACGGCACCGCAGGCGGTCTGTCGTACCTGCCACGACAATCTCTCTCTCTCTCTCTCTCTCTCTCTCTCTGCATGCCTGTATGTCTATCTATCTCTCTTTGTCGCAATGCAGAGAACCAAACACCAATCAAAGATGACCGACTGGTGTTATGAGTCATACGTCAGACTGTGAGGTATTAATATCCGTTTAGCTACGTGCCCCCGACATTGGCGTGTCTTGGCTCGTGGAATTGCTAACTAGGAATGCTGGATTCTTCATTCTTATTTTCTCAAAAATGAATATCACAATTTTGCTTCAGACATAGCGAGCCGTATTTAAACACCCGACTATTAATTGGATTTCCCATATTTCTCTTGCCTCTTGCACGTTGAAATGTGCAGAGAAAGTGTGCATATATACAAATGTTTATCTCGATCGACTTGGATTGGCTATGGAATTAAGATATCGTGAAGGTAGTTTAATTAATATATGGCTAATTTGTGAAAAGTCATGCTGAAGGTCGGAAGTTCAAGTCACACTTGCGAATAAATGTTTTTTTTTTTTTTTTTTTTTTTTTGGTGTTTTTCCCCATTCATTTGTGTTTATATTTTGTGAACGTTCCAACAAATCATAGTTCTTCCCGAATACACTGGAAAGTGGACTTACTATAAACACGAAGTTTCAGCCGTTCGTGCTCACGGTGACAGTATGTTTCCGAATAGAAAACACTTCGAACAGCTATTACAGCCATATGAGGAAACGGATAAATTGTAACGTTTTTCTGTGTGATGGTCCAGCATGATGTCTAAATGCACTACTTTGGGCATCAGAGAGGTTTACAACGATTACAATATGGGCTTGAAAACGTTACCTAGTGTATATGTACGTATTGCATTTTATGAACACTCAATTTATTGGCTTTCTTTTGTGTCAAACAGTAGCTTCAAATAGCAAAATATAGCGTAACAGTGCCTTAAGTTTGTAACTTATAATTACAAAGTTGTTATTCATTTATTTATGATGTTAATTAAAGCTATTCCAACAAGTAGCAATTTGTGTTTTCACGAAATTCGCATAATTAAACTAATTAAGTGTAATGATATTTTCCATGCCAAATTATCAGTTCTCATTAAATTTACTAAACATAAAGAGTGGCAGTATTTGAACCTTGATCTTCACCACTGAAAGTCAAGAGAGCAAATCACTTCATGCAACGCGGTACAATGAAGTGAAATTGATATGACCGGATGTAGTGGACAGTGTTTACGGCACGGTATGTAAAACACCGGGACTGCAATCCGCAGACTGAGAGGACTCACCCAGTCTTCTTGGAAATTTATGTATAGTTTTCGGCTATAAACAAAAGCATCGATTAAGAAGTGGGATGATGTTTTGTCGTTTTTGCTAGAGGCAGGCGATTGGTGAAAAACACCTTACGGGATTAGCTGAGTAGACACCCATAGACATATAGCTAACATGCAGAATAATGAGCTTTTCGACTCAAACCT
This sequence comes from Tenodera sinensis, assembly GCA_030765045.1. NCBI lineage: Eukaryota > Metazoa > Arthropoda > Insecta > Mantodea > Mantidae > Tenodera > Tenodera sinensis. Next base: position 169,646,096 of record CM060962.1, read on the forward strand.
ATTGTAACTATATGGTTTTACTTAATGCCTAAATGGACAATACCCAAGTATTTGCAAAACGTGATTTTTGATAGGTTATTTAGCAGAACTTACATTTTCCGTTAAAGATAGATGCGGTAAGCAATTATAAAGCTAAAATGTAAAAGTTTGTAATAGAGTGCAT